>NDGN011251954.1:0-17294 GCA_002564285.1 Tympanoctomys barrerae | reverse complement strand
TGTCTTGTACCCAGGTTACCCTTTAGTAGGGTCTTTATCTCCAGAGGCACCCGCCCTGATAAGGTGGGTGAGTAGTGCAAGATGGTTGGGGGCAGTAGGGGGCCACATTGTGCACTGACGCCTCCAAAGACTGTGGCGCACAGTTGCCCCTGAGCTCTCGTCATTGCTCCCATTGGTCCCACGTGGGAGCAGTGACAGAGACTGATGGGGAGAGAAGTTTCATGGCCTCCGATAAGAACTGCCGGCCTCCCGTCCCTTCCATCCTGGGTAGTGCAAGTGTGCCGTGTCTATGTCACAGCACATGCACGCAATACGCTCAGCCCCTAAGAGGTCACGTTTGGAGGACCAGCAGTGTTACAGCACTGACGTACAATCGAATGTTCAAATTCAATCATGGCAGCTCTGCAAGTGGGGCTGAGCTCCAGAGCGCGCCCCAAGCACAGCTGCTATGCCCAAAGCACGGTACAAGCTGCAGGTCTCTGGCGAGTTGAAAGATTTTCTAGGCACAGTACAGCCAATAGCATCCTAGACTACTAGACACAGGGAGTCTTTCAGGAAACTTGCTGATGTTTTTGTCTTGTTTCTTTTGTTTTGCTTTGTTTTTTGAGACAGGGCCTCACTATGTAGTTTAGGCTGGCCTTGAACTCACTGCATAGCCTAGGCTGGTCTTGAATTTATAGCAATCCTCCCACTTCAGCCTTCTGTGTGCACCACCATGCCCAGCGACTTGCTCATTCTCATCACAGCCTCGGGAGCAAGAGACAAAGTGGTCTCACTTGGATTCCGGGGTCAGCACTAAATGTCACAGCCACTTCTAATCCATCTGTCCAGGTCAGCTGGTGATGCCCCAGGAAGGCTGGAAGGAGATGTCTCTGCACGTGTGAACTTCAAGGGGCAGTCAGTGTCCGAAAGAGTGTGGCGACCAAGATCTTGGGGACAAGGGTCATTTTCAAAGTGCTCCCCCGTTCCCCTAGGAGGAAAGGGCCCCAGCCTGGGGTGAGAGCACAGAGGGCCACAGGCTGTGCAGCACTGGCTTCACGGGCTGAGGGCAGCCCGGGCACATAGCAGGAGACGGTGGTGATCAGGAAGAGAGAATTTAACACTTGGAGATGCAGGGCACCGGGAGGCTGCCTGACAGGCAGCGATCTCCAGGGTGGCTGGCAGGAACAGGACTGGAAGGAGCTCCTACGGGGCAGAGACTGCTTCGACAGCTGTACATGGAGTGTGAGGAGCCTCTGAAGCCCAGCTCCTTCCTTAGGGGCCAGGCAGGCCAGGTTGGGGGCAGACGCCTCCAGGTTTGTGTCCTGATCGTGTCCTTGCCTGGCTGTGTGTTGGAGAAGTCTCCATCTTCTTCTCTTCAGCCTCAGTTTCCTCAATTGCCAAAGGAGAGAACAATTTTTCCTCACAGAGCTCACAAGAAAATAACTGAGATAAAAGTCTGAACACATTCCCTAACCTCTAGGAAATAGGCAGCAAATAGCTGCTATTTTTATTGTTGCTATTTTTACAAATGTGGCGGACAGCTGCTTGGTTTGGTTTGTTTGGTTTTGTTGCCCAGCATTTATTTCTTCCTTAAAGAAACTTCCCCACACACACACACACACACTCACTCACATGGTCCTGATGTTGGGCTAATCTGAAGACTCAGCTACTGACAAGGACCAGGCAAGTGACCAATCCACTCTGTCTCCCAGGAATTGGAAGCCCAAACACAGACAGGCAGGAAATCAGTTCCCACTGAGTCACCCTGTGACACGGAATTCCACGCTGAGTTCCCAGAGTCTGGTAGCTGCTGTCAGCCCTCCCAGGGTCTGGTGTCCACTCACTTGTCCACTGCTGGAGAGTGTCGAGCATCCCCTGAATGAGCCCCTCATTAGCTTAAGTCAGGCCAAGTCATTTTTTCATTGTTTGCAACCAAGGATCCCTGTCTGAAAAAACAGCCATAGGGTGTGACATTTCTACAGAAATGGCCATCTGAGAGGAGTTGGGGGACCTAGAAGGTAGGAATGAGGCTGGGACCCTCTGTTTTAACCTTAAGGCATGGGGGAGGACTTCTCTGCCACTTTTTCCTTCTCTTTATTTGTATTCAAAGTTTTCACCCTGGTAATATATGTATTTAATTTTTAGTGTCAAGTAGCTAATAAATAAATTTGGAACAAGTAGATAGCTATCTAGAAAAGAGGAACCTGGGCCAATTTATGAAGCTATATTTTAAATTGACCAAAGAAAAGTAAAATCTTAAGTCACTAAAAGAAAATATGAAATGGAGATGAACTACTTTATGACCTTTGAGTGGAAAGGGATCTGTCTAATTATGACCCAGAACCTATAAAATAAAATATTAATAAATATTACTGTATATGATCAAAAGTTTAGCAGAAATGTTAACTAAGACAAATGACAAATTGAAAAAATATATAACACAAAGGATTAATTTCCTTACAATAGAAAAAGCTCCTAGAAATCAACAGGAAAAGGATTTTAAAAAAAAATCCAGTAGGAAAGTGGATAAAGAACATTATCAGCACCCAGAGAAAAGGAAATACAACTGGCTCTTAAATATGCAAGAGATTCTTAACATCACTTATAATAAAGAACAGAAAGGTAGGTTTCCTTATTCATCATATTGACAAAAATTTAAGTTTAACAATATATTTTTCGAATGAGGCTATAAAAATAATCACTCACACAAATCTGGGAGAAGAATAAGATGGGTATAACTCCTACAAAGAACAATTAAACATTACTTATCAATAGTAAAGATACACTTGCCTTTTGACACTGCCTGGCCTCCCAGGCCTTCTTCTGGGAAAGATGAAACCCTCGCTGGCCCACAGCCCTTGGATTCTTCATGCCTGTAAAACCAGGACCGTATGGATAACACCAAGCTCTGCTGCTGATTTGAGCAGTGGCCAGGCCCCTTTTGCATCATGACAGAAGAGACCTGCAAATGTTTTTGAAAAGTTATCCTACTGCTGTGTCTACACACAAATGAAATAACCTATGTATGTGTAATATTATTCCTTTCAGCATTGTTGGTCTTTATCAGAATACTGGAAACATTCTAACAGTCTAGTTTTCTAAGGAAAACTGTCCAAAACTATTTAAATTTAAAAAAGGATCCATCCCCTCCTCATTTCTTGATTTCTAATTTAAGCATCGTCTATTGACATTCTACTACAAAAGAGAAATACTTGACTTTACTATACATACCCTTCTCTAAAATGGCTAAATCACAATTTCAGTTAACATAATAGTATTTTCAGCACTAGGATTAATCTACTATCATTTATAATTGAGAAACATGGTACATCATCATTACAATTCTTCTCTGAAATGTTTCGCTTTTCCTAGAGTTAATGAGGGCCTTGATTTTCATTTGTCAAGTTTAAATGTATTTATTAATAATAAAAACAATTAAAAATATTTTTATCAGTCTTAAAAATTAAAGTCTCCCTAAATCCAGTCTGTCTTGGATTTTTTTAGACTCTTGATTTTCTAAACTAACTATAAAAGCAAAATATCAATGCATTATAATTTCCAGTGATCCAAACAATAGACAAGGGTACTGAGAAAAACACACAAGTCCCCACTCACTCCCACTCCTGTTCCCAAAAAGCATTCGCTAACGTGAGTTCCAAGTACCAAGACAACTTTTTACCACACAGACCAGCTCTTCTTGAATTACTGCAGATGCAATTGGCTTTCCTATGTGTGTCTCTCTGTGTTTTAATTTGTTCATTTGAACTTTAAGAGCTATTTAATATTTGGATTGCACAATATTTGAATATTAAGAGATCCCATTAAACCTCAGATTCCCGAACTGACTTTAAAATTTCAGGGGTTCTTGAGAGATAGCTTAGCAGACTAAATGCCTGCCTAGCAAGTGCAAGGACCTGGGTTCAGTCCCCAGTACTGCAAGCCAGCCACAGAAACCAGGCATGATGGCACATACCTGTAATCCAAGCACCGGAGAGGCTGAGGCAGGATGATCACTTCTAGGCTGAGGTGCATAGCAAGACCCTGTATCAAATAAAGATTGATTGATTGATTGATTGATTGATTGATTTATCTGTACTGGGGATCGAACTTAGGACCTTGTGTTTGCCAGGCAGGCACTTAAGCCACTGAGCTATCTCCCCAGCCCAATAATTTTTAAAAATTAAAAATTTGGGAACTCTAGCAAACCAAGACCCATATACCCACATTATAAGAAAACATCTTTTCTAAACTTCTGTTGATCCCCACTTGATTTATCCTGACTTAGATTTCTCACTTGTTTCCTATAAGCTTGAAATAGGTGGCTTCTAGGTTTGGATGTTAGTGGTGTATACTCCAGAAATTATAACAGACTCACCAGTAATAACAGATTAGTCTATCGGATCACAGGGAACTCTTCCAGACAGAAGCACATGTAAAGGGAGAACCTACCTTCCCAATGACGTAGACAATAGGAGACTGTAGAAGATGGGACCCCGGGTCAGTGGGGCAGTGGCGCCTGGAGGACAGGAAGGCCTCATTGGCTATAGATGGAAGGAGGTTCCCTGTGTCCCTGAGTAACATTTTTTTTCCTTTTCTTCTTTTTCTTTTTTATGTATTTGGTACAGGGTCTCACTATGCAGCTCAGACTCACAGTAACCCTGTTTTCAGCCTCCCCAGTATTAGGATTACAGACATGCACCACCACGCCTGGACTCAGCTCACCCCAGGGGTGGCACCAGTGTGGCTTTCAGGACCGGGCATCTAACCCTGGTCCCTGCACCTGCCTAAGCAGGCACTTAGTCTGCCAAGATATCTTGCTGGCTCTATCCTGAGTAACATTTCTTCTAGTGGTCTTCCCCTGTCTAGAATCCAGAGCAGTGAAACTTGTTTTCTGACTTCTCGCCATGTTTTAGTCACTTTCCTGGCACTACTAATTTAAAGAGAAATTTGGCTCATCTTTCAGTCTAATCCAGCAAAGAAATTTCTTAGGTGCTGTTTTTTGAGCACAGTGTGTTGGGCTCTCTTTTCAAAGCAAAGACTCACTTTTGCAAGGCAAATGGCAGGGTCTTGTTGTTGTTTTGAGTCAAAGCCTTTTCAGGAACCATGTTTTCCTTTGCTCCAGCTATGCAGGCATCTCTTCTTTGGTGAAAGTTAAAAGACTTTAAAAGATTCAGCTGCACTGTTTACTCATGATTCTCAATGTAGAGCTATCTAAACTTACCTACAGTACCCACGCCACAGCCCCAACAAGGAGCTGCCTTGAAATTTCCTTTGCTAGATTAATTAGTTCCTACCCTTAATCTCAGTCTCCCTGAATGTCTCAGGACATGAGCAAAATGTAGGCAAATTTTCCACCAGAGCATTACACATTGTTTGAAGTACAATTGCCAATAAAATCCTTGATCTCAACTGAAACCTGTTAGGTTCGGTCATCACCATCTACATTACTGTCAACATTCTGGTCTGCTGATCTCTGATTCTGGGCTTCTAGCTTCTCCGCTCAAGGCAGTCTTGTAGTTCTAAGGCTGCTCCTTCGGCCAGCGTCTTCAAACCTTTCTCAGTTCTTCCTGAGAACCAGTTCCAAAGGCTTCAGGACCACATGGGCAGGTACAGTCACAGCAACAACCCTACTTCTCTGGTACCAAAGACTGCTTTCATTGCATTCACATCCCTGGGACAAAGTGCCCAACACCAGCCACTGAAAGGGGGAAGGCTTGTTTTGGCTCTTGTTTCAGTCCATAGTTCTCTGACTTCCAGGAAAGAAAGCATAGCAGAGGGGCAGAACCAAAGAGCACTGCGCGTGGCACGGGGACAGGAAGCAGTGAGTGTCAAGGAACTGGGTAGGGAGATAAACTCCTCCAGGCCATGTCCCTAGTGAGCCACCTCTTCTAGCCAGATGCCCTCGCCTAACAGCCACTCAGCCGTATGTCCTCATCATCCAATCACATTCCAAAAGCTCCCCTCCCCCACCCCTGCGGTCACAGGAGACTGTAAGGGAACATGAAGTTATAAACCACAACTGGGTAGAAAGACAGATACAGCAGCAGGGGAGGCAGGACACAGCAGAGAAGTTGGCCTGCTGTGGCGAGAGGGCAGGCAGTGTGAGCTCTCCATCACCATGGCCCCTGCATCATGAAAGGCCACCACAAGCCCTCACCTGGCTGCTTACCAAGGCTGACACACTGCCACTTTATCCCTGCTCAGGGGTAGAGCCCAGTTCACCTGTTTGTCCCCAACCACTGCCCTCTGCAATGTCCTTTATGCATCAAAAGCAAGTGGGGTTTGGTTCACATAGCTCTGATGTTTCCAAAGAGGCCCCTCATCTAATTCAACCTGGGCAATGGCCACAAACCCACGTACCCAAAGCAAATCCCAATTTAATTGCAGATGAATGCTAAGAAACACAGATTTCACAAATTTTAAATTGCAAAGGTCAGGGAGCACCTAATAAATCATTTCCATGGACATATACTTGGTTGTAAGAATGCACTGTGTATTTGTCAGAGGGAAAGAATGTCTCTGGAGCATTTAATTTGTTAATATACAGATAAGTGTTTCTCTTAGTGCCTGGGATGTTTTGGGGGAAGGTGGCCTGGCAGAGCTCGCTGTTTAGTCCAGGTGCCCCTGGCAGTCAGTGCAAAGGGCCCTGCTCTCCAGGGACACTTTCCACAGACATGCGATATGCCCCTCTTGTGACCACTGCCTGCTCCTTACCCCACCTCCAACCTTTCTCCCCTTTTCCTGCCAGCCTCTCTCCCAAAGGTCCGATAACGAGTCCCCAGTTGGCCTTCAGCTCTGAAACCGGTACAGAGATCACGGGAGCAGGATTGCTAGCGCTGCCCGTGCTTCTTTTGCTCCCGGTGACACACCAGCCTTTCCTCCACTAAATTGCTTCACTGGATTATACTTGGGCAATAAAAGGATCATCTCTGGTGAAATTTGCTTCCTGAGCAGAAGTAAAGGAACATTTAATATAGGGAAGCATCCGGGATCTTTCCCTGAAAACTGCCTTAGGATGCAACCAAGAAGAAAGGAGAAAGGGGACAAAGTGTATGACACTTCTCTTTCTCCTAGGCCCAGATTCATCCCTGCCCTTACTTTTATCTCATTCTGTTATCATAATTTCTCTTGTTTGCTTCCCATTATTGCAATAAGCAAAAAAGGAATGTTGCGCCATGATTGAATCTAAACACTAAAACCATTTAAGATATACTACCCCTGGGACATCTGGCAAAAGGTAGTAAGTTTCTCTAAATGTGACCTAATTATAACTGTCCTTTTAAGTTTTATTTCTCACTGGGACCAAATGTCTGAGGTTAAAAATATTTCTTGAAAGAGGTCCATGTTGCCACAAAATTTTACAGCATCACTTAAACGCTATCCATCTTACTGATGTATTTTTTTCTTCTGTTCCCATGTGATAAAAGCCAGACAGGCTGGAGAGACAGGAAGCCAGGCCGCACTTGAGCAGGAGCAGGCCAGGCCAGGATTCTCATGCCAGGCCACACCTGTCATCTGACGAGGTGACGTGTCACCCCTAGGAAGGCACATGTTCCTGGATGCTGTGGGCGCCAGACATACCACATGGTCTTCAGCCCCCAGCTGAGCCTCCGGTGCTCAGTGGTCAGCACACTGACTCACCCTCCCCAGCCCCCAAGTGCACCAGGCCCAAACGCCCTGAGCTGGGTCCCATGAAAACTTGGGCCTGCCCCAAGTGGCCAGGCTGCTTATGGCTGGCTCTCCCTCCAGCTCCATGGTTCATTGTTCACTCTCTTCTCCTGGTGTCCCTTGCTGTAAATCTCCTTTTAAAGGCAATCTTATTTTCTGAACCAAAAAAGCCCGCTGTGCGACTGGCCAGCATCCCTTGCTTTATTTGCACCAGCTTGCCTCACCCTGGTTCCTTGCTGTGCGGCTCTGTAAGGACACTTTCAAAGTATTTTCCTTTCCAGCATCTGCATTTAACTACCTCTTGAAAAGAGCTGGGGGCAGGGGTGTTCCGATCCGAGGACACATGTGCTGAGGCTGTGCTCAGAACGCCTGCCTGCCTTCCTAAGCCAGGGGGACACAGCCTCCAGCAGGTACACAGGCTTTCAAGCCTCAGCTTCCTCAACTGGAAAATGAAGGTGATAAAGGATTCCCTTCATTACACTATCATGAGGATTAAAATGGAGGTAAAGAAAGCCAAGCATGCCACAGCCCGGCATGTGGAAAGCACTCAGGAGATGCCAAGCTATTATTATGAAGCTAATATAATGTCAGAATGTCACTAGCACAGAAGACAATATTTCTGATTGGCAGAGGATCCAGAAGGATTCAAGCCAAAGATGGCTAGAAACTAAATTAACTTAGCCAAAAATCCTTTTCTCTCCTGGTTCCAACTCATAGGAAAAGGAAACAGCTATGCGACAGGAAATCTAGAGCCAGGATCATGCCCAGGAGGCTTCTCTGATGAGAACCCAGACTCGAAACCACACCATTCCCAAGACTTCCTCCAACCGAATCGGAGAAGCTGCATTAGAAACTGAGCGGCTCTGCTTTCAATGGAACTGCAGACAGGGAAACTCACTCTGTGCTAAGCGGAGCCTGGAAGCCTGCTCGGGGTAGGCTTAGAGGCAGCAGTTCCACGGTGTTCAAAGCTGGATTCCAAAAGCCAAGTCTGGTGTTGAGAGCTTTATAAAAGGATATAGACAGCCTCTGCGCACTCTGCACCCAGCCATGCCAAAAAGCACTGTGGGCTTTAGCCCAGAGAGACTGAGAGGAAAGAGACGGGAGAGCAGGCACTGGCTGTGAGCCGCGAGGACCGGACTCACAAGGAGCGAGGCTGTCAGAGTACTGTTTTCAAGGACCACAACAAAACAGGGGGCTGGGAAGAGCCGCCAGGACATCAGGGGCGAATGTCACAGCACATGTGCACTGTGCACCTGCTGTTTCTCACCCTGGGCCAGGTGCTGAGAGGCCCAGAGTTGGCGCAGATCCTGTCCTTACAGAGGGCACCAGGTGGCCTTTCTAGCATACGCTACACAAAAGAAGGCTGATTCAACATATCATTATAAAGCTTATATGTAAAACTAATATAATGAGAATGTAGAAACTGCTCATTAATATTAATAGTCAGAAAGCACACAAATATATTGTCATTGGATTTAGGCCCTTTATGGGATCTAATCTCAAGACCTTTAACCTAACTACATCTGAAAAAAAAAAGACTTTATTTTTTCAAATAATGTAACATTCACTGGTTGTGGGGATAGGAAGTGAATATCAATTTGGGGGTCACTCAATCCAGTATATCTGGCAAATAAGCCACTTACTCCCAAATTCTGGTCCCAGGGTTTGATTCTAAACAAAGCAGGCTACAAAAGAAATCCAGTCCTTAGTTATGGTACCATGATTATAACCAGACTTTTACCAGCTCTCCCAGCAAAGATACCAAAGCAATAGCTCCTGAAGTGGACATCCGAGTGTCTGCCTGACACCACCACATCCCCAGGGCTTAGGACCAGTGACCCCCACGCAGTCAGGGTCAGAGGAATGCTAACCTTACTACATGAACACAGCCTCTCCACCAGAATCATAGGCAGAAAAATAAATCTTGATTTTTTTCAATGTTCTTTCACAGCTTTATTGAGACATAAATTACATGCAATCAACTTCACTTATCAGAAGTTTCCCATGCAAGGCTTTTAGTAATTTTTAAAAATTATACAATTATCACCGTAATCCAGTTTTAGAACATTTCAATCGCCCCTCAGAGTCCCTTTCAGTCCTATGCAGTCCCCAGTCTGCTTACTGTCTGTACAGGTTTGCCCTTCCTAGATGTTTCACCCAAAGGAAATCACATAATATATAGGCTTTTGCTCCTAGTCTGTCTCACAAACTGTGCTTTTGAGGCTTGACCAGGTCATTCTGCAGGTTATATCAGTAGTTGTTCCTTATTGCTGAGTTATATCCTGTTGCAGGGCTATTCCACTCTGTTCTGTGTGTCCACTAACAAGCAGTAGACATCTGGAGGGATGCCTGTGTGGGGCTATTAGGAACAACGTTGCTATAAACATTCATGTACAAGCCTATGTGAGGTCATGTATTTTCATTTCTCTTGAGTAGATATGTAAGAGTAGAATGGAACTTTTCATTCTGAAATTTTTACAAGTTATTTATTTTGGTACTGCAGATGAACCTAGAGCCTTGGTGCTGGGCAACATCCCCAGTTCTTTTTTATTTATTTATTTATTTTATTTTGAGGCAGGATCTCACTAAGTTACTATGTTGCCTAGGCTTCCTAGGTTGGGCTAGAATGTCTGATCTTCCTGCCTCAGCTTCCCAGAGAGCTGGAATTACAGGTGTGTACCACCACAGCTAGCTAAAACTTTCTAAACCCGTTATAAAAATGGAAAGTACAGTACCTTAAATATTCTTTACCTGGTTTCTTCAATTGGTAACGTTTTGGCATTATCTCCCTCTATATATAAAATATTTTTGTAAAATATTTAAAAGGAAGTTATAGACACCATGACATATTATCCCAAATGTTTCACCTCTTAAGAATAAGGCCATTCTCCTATATAATCACAATACCATTATTGTAACTAAGACTGTTTCCCAAATTGAATTTGAGATTTTTCAGAAGCACAGAAGAGCTGAACGTATAGTATCCAAAGGGAACCCTGACTTCAATAGGCCTTCTCCTGCCTGCGGTGACCCCTTCCTCCTGGCATACCCTCACTGCCCCTGCTCCAAGAACAGTTGTGTGGGTCACCTTGGTATATGGTCATGGCGTCCCCCAGACTCATCACATTCTCTCTCCTCCATTATTTACCCTAGAGTTCTCAGCAATTGTTGCAAGACTTGAAAGCCCCTTTCCTACCTTGATCTGAAGGACATTACAAAATTCTCCATACTTCCCTCCCGTCAAGTCCTTGCAGTGGCACTTCCACCGCCATTTTCTTTCCCTCACCCATATGTTGTACCTCTCACTCTGCTGTACCCCCTAAAGTACTTCCCAACACCTAACCCAGATAAACTGTAACTCTGGTCTTTACCAGTTGGCTCCCCCTCTCTGAAGGCAAAGATATGGTTTGAGTTTGCTGCTGTGTCCCCAGAGCAGAGACCTCTGCCTGCCATGTGGCGTGCTCAGTAAATTTGAGTAGAAAGAATGAAAAGACGATGCCATGTGGATGTGTGGCATCACCTCCAGCCCTTCGGAGGGAGCAGGACTGCCCCAAGCCAACTACTGGGAGATGTGAGGAGGGCATCAGTCAATATTCTCCACACCAAAAGGAAGGTTGGAGAAAACCAACTCTAAAAAGAATAAAATGACCCTCCCCCCACTTCAGTACAAGAGAACAGAAATTTCCAAATAGAAAATCTCCTAATACTGTTCTGAAGAAAGATTTTTTTTTTTTTTTTTTTTTTTGCCTCAAAGAAGCAAGATCAAGTAACTCTCCAAGGATCACAGAAGCCTGGATCTCAGCCAGCCCTGGATTTCCTGGAGGAGGCAAAGACCACGCCTGTTCTGTCCCTAAAAGGCCCTTCCCGGAAGGCAGCACCTTCTGCCCTGGCCGGCTGCCAACAGCCTGCAGCCATCCTGCCCTGCCAGCCTGGGGGTCTGGAAAGATGGGATGCACCTGGGCTGGCCCAGGGGGCCCTGGGGACATGCTCTGCTGATTCTTGAGAGCCTGAGTTAGGAAGTGGAGAGAGGAGTAGGGGAGACACTAACGGAAGCCGAGAAATAGACCTTGAGTCAGACTCAGAGCTGTGAGCAAGCTGAAGTTCGGAGGAAGCATGAAGCAGTCAAAACTGAGACAAAAGTAAGCTCTTCAAAGAACAGCAAGACAGTAAAGAACAGCAGTCACAAATTCCTGTCGCTGAAGTCCCCGCAGCCACCCTGGATTCGTGGTGATGTTTGGTTCCAGTATCATACGGGCCCGTCAAGTCCACACACAAAGACTGTTCTCTAGAATAGATTTCCTCATTCTCCCTGCTTGGTGATTTCTCCACCACAAACCTCAACACTTGTACTAGGTTGAGCGAACTTTTATTCCTCAGAATCTAAGTAAAACAGAAATATGTGCCTGTTCACATCTATGAGTGCATGAACGAATACAAGAGCTTGTGGGGAAAGATGAAATCCCTGGAGGTGGTCACAGGCCTCTGCAAGCTGAGCTCTTTCTCCACAGAAACCAGCCCTGGCGGTGCTCCACAGCTTTGCTGCCTGATCTAGGGACCAGCGCCCACCCTTGTGGCCAGCCCAGGAGGTAGAGCGAGGAGCAGCATCTGCAGTCCCACCTCGGACTCCTCAGCCCTGTGAACCACATGCATATGAACAGTGGAAGTTCACTTCTTTCTCTCCTCAGCCTATAGTCCCAAAGCCACTGTCCCAGTCTCCTTTGTCCTCTTGGATTCTTCTGAGATTTGAGAACACATATCAATAACACTGTGGGTGTCAAAGTTAACGGCCAGGGTCTTTGCCTGTATAAGTCAGGCTTCTCAGAGTTTCTTTTGCCTGTAGCCTTTGGTGGTTCTCTTTAGATTTTGTTTGCAGCACTATTGTAAATGTTTGCCTTTTCATTTCTTTTATTTATTTGTTTGTTCATTATTTATTTATCATTTGTTTTCAGAGGTTCATTTGGTAAAATCCTGTTGAGTAAGTGTAACGCTTAAGACTGTTCCCCTGCCCATTCCTTAGGCCGGGCAGGCAGGCGGCCTGTCCTGAGGAGCCTGCAGGCTGCATTCTTGCAGCATTCCGTCACCTTCAGGGCTGTACTTTCAGGTTACAGCTTGTTTTCATCTCAAACACTGAGAAAGAAAAAAAGCCCTTCAAAAGATGAGACACTAAGAACTAAAATGCAACCATTTTTCCAGGGAAGATTCAGGTTTCTGGTGCTAAGGCTGACTGCCCTCACGTGTCCCCCACGTGGGTCACTTGCCCACTTCAAGGTCAACCTCACCCGTCTGAATCTTCCAGCTTGCCTGAGAGCCCCCAGGGGGACTGGAAACAGGAGAAAGCCTTGAGAGGCCTCCCTCTGACTGTTTCTTCCAGTCCTCCCGGTGCCCTTCCTCCCACTTTTGCACCGTTTATCCATCTCTCCTTCCACCAGTAGGAGGTGTTGAGCAGGTCCTGGAGAAGCACCCTAAATAAGGCACATACGGGGTCACCCAGACCCCAGCTCAGGGAGGACTATGTTAGTCCATGATCAATGGAATCACTTCAGTTCTAGGTGCTGTGGAGACCAGCTACAGGGTGACAGGAGAGACTGTAACTGGGGCTTCCTAGACAAAGTCTGTCCAGGCCTGAAGGATGAGTAGTGGTGAGCCAGGAAAGGAAAGGAGAGTGGCTGCTGTCCAGCCCTGGCTCCTGGGTTGCCCTGGCTTCAACTTGGTGCCTCTGTCTGACTTTGCCCCCTGCCTGCAGCGGGGTCAGCTCCGCAGCCCAGCTTGGACACTTGCCTCTGTCCTCATCTGTCTGATCATGGTCTGGGCTATTTTCTGCCCGACTTCCTCCATATTAGTGTTGACAGCCCATAGAGTTCCCACCCAGCTGGGTGGCAAGTGATGGCATCACTTTCCTCTTGGTTCCTTAGAAAGAATTTTCCCTCCCAGCAAATCATGTTTGCTCTTGGGACCAGGACCATTTGCTAGTCTCCATGCGGGGTGCAGCGCTCACACAGGAGGTCAT
This sequence comes from Tympanoctomys barrerae, assembly GCA_002564285.1. NCBI lineage: Eukaryota > Metazoa > Chordata > Mammalia > Rodentia > Octodontidae > Tympanoctomys > Tympanoctomys barrerae. Next base: position 3,637 of record NDGN011251954.1, on the reverse strand, counting down.
TTGTCTTCAGTACAATACAGCTGTGTCCTCCCCATGCTGAGGAACCCCCAGGTCCTCAGGGCTGCGCTTGCAGGCAGCGCTGCTCCAGCTGGGTCAGGGGCAGGTTGTGTCTTGCAGCTGCCTTTCCCAGCTGGCTGAGTCTGCAGTGCGCGGGGTTCCCACAGCCCTCTCTCCAGGTGGGTTACAGAGGGAGCTACAGGCAACCCCAGCCCTCGGAATCAAGTCAGTTGCTTTGCTAACTGGACTACGGTTTGTTCTTTCTTTCAAGCATCACAGACATATCTTGAGGTTTCCCTGTGTGCACAGGTGCCACAGGAAGCACGATCCGTTTGTTTATTGGAATGTTAGTCTTTGTTTTGAAAACCAGTTTGAAAAGGAGAAATGGCCTGCACGGAGGAAGCCTTTTGCATTTCCCATCGGGCATAGCGGCGCACAATTGCTCTTACCTTTGGTTTACAGACTCCCCATCTGGCTAGGTACTTTGAATTGTGTTGGCTGTAATCCAGAACAACTGATTTGGTTTATTTTAAGGAGTTTTATTTTAAGAAACTTTGACATTTAAGAATTTAATTGGAACAATCTGTACCCAGAAATTTTTTAATGCAGTCTAGGATTAAAAGATGTTCTTCAGAGTATGTAGGATTCTAGGGAGAAAGAAAAAAAAGTGGAAAAGCAAGGCTTTTCTTCCCTAGCCAGTCTTTGTATTTTGACCTGTGTGACCTGCTCAAGAGCTGCATGACCTCCAAGGTAAGAGTGAGAGAAGAGAGAGCAGGGCCTTAAAGCCCAGTGCACTGTACAAGATGAAAGAAGGGCATGTGCGCAAGCAGCCCGGCACTGACTTGCAAACCATACCATCAGTCCAGCTTCTCTCTTAAATTCCACCTTTGCTGCCAGAAATTGCCCCATGGACGTCCAGCCAGCGCTCACAATCCAGGAGTCTTCCTGAGTTATTCTACTCCGCCATCTCTGCCGAGACACAGCTGTGCTGTCTTCTCGCAGTTACCATCTTGGAACCAGTGTGCACCTCACCCTAGGACCGTTAGGATGCCATTGTTCCATTTTCCAGGCCAAGTTTCTTGACCTCCCCTCTGCTATCTCATCTGCTTAACAACAGACCTAGCTCATGGAGCTCCTGAGGAGAGTCCTCAGTGTCTTTTGAGCATCTTTTGTCTTTTGTATGTTGAGCTCTCTTAGACCCTCACGTAAGAGGTGCAGGTCTGACATTTCCCTCCCTCAGCTTTGCCATTGTAACTGCTGTTCTCCTACATCGTACCCCCAGGCAAACAGGATTGTGTCTTTTTGGCGGCAAAACCCTGAATTGTTTCCCAACTCCTTCTCTAGCTCATATCTTTCCTTCTTCTGGTAAATCCCACTCCTAGAACTCTTGAGTGGGTAGAATCCCATACAACTTTTAAGGTCCATAGATGACTTTCTGGTAAATATTTAACATCATCTCTCCAGCAGGAAAAATTCTGAGTTGTATTGTTTCAAATAATTCATGCTAGATCTTCCCACCATGGCCAATTTCAGCCTAGCAATCTGATGCCAACAGGCCCAAAGAACTGATACTTTATCTCTTGTTTCTCTGAGACCAGTATGAGCATACTCCACCAACACTCAACTGTCAGCTTCTTAGATACTCCCAGCATGCTGTATGCCTCCTCTCCCCTCAGCTTTGTTAGTAATTTGTACTACTTCACAAAAATATTCTCCATTACATTAGGAGTATAATGAATCCTTGTTATCATCCCATCTCCAATTATTCGCTCTCCAAGGGCATGAACCGTGTCTTACTCATCCTTGTATTCACAGGGGTGCCTAGAACAATGCTGGTGTTCAGTTCATATTTGCTGTATTCAACTGATGAGGAAGATTATCACCAGGCCTTGAGACACTGTTGTGGTGGGGATACAATGACATCATGTGTGTAAAGTGCTTAGTAGAATGCTTGGCCCAGCAAGAGCTCAATTAGTGACTGCTAATTGTACTTCTATCTGTGGCTTCTCAGGGGAAAGCAGTCCCACACTTTACATCCTAACAGCAGCTCTCAAGACTTCCTCCCACCCTAACCACATACATCACAATCGTGTGGGGAACCTTTAAAATCTCAACATCCAGGCCAATGAACCTTTAAGTCTCCCCATACGCTGAGTTTAAGGACCACTGTCTTAGAGCCATCCAAATATCTCAGCAGATTAAAGCACCTGCAAGCAGGCTCAAGGGACAGGGATTAGATCCTGGGCCTGCCAGGCCAGTCCCGCACCCCCAGGACACACTGAGATGGCAATTGAGACTGGGTGTGGTGGTGCATGCCTACAATCCCAGTTCTTATGAGGCTGTAAACAGGCAGATCACTGTAAGTCTGATCTAATAGTGAGATCCTGAACACCCTGTAGACTCTTCCCTAAAATACAAAAAAAAAAAAAAAAAAGAACCACTGTCTTACAAAGTCTCAGTCCTCTCCCTGGCTGCTTGGCTCAAGAAAGTCAGAAGGAAGTGACATCTCAGTAGAAACAGCTTCCCCCTTTAAAAATCATCCTGTTCGTAAACAATTCCAGTAAATAGGAGGAAAGCTCAAGTCACCAGGAGGATTGCCGTATTTGGTGACCATATTGGGTGGAGTCACCTGGGAGGGGGAGGCTGAGCATGAGTCATTCGGCTTTGAGAGTTTGCTCTGTGTCAGCAAACTCCTATAAGCTACATTCTTCAAGCTGGCAGGATTTGAAAGACATCTCATTTATATTAGATTTGGCCCTTTGTAGTGATCTGGTACAGATTGAACCAAGAAAGTTTTTTTATTAAGCACTGGTATGTATGTGCCCCTATTCTTTTGTTCCATCAGAATTTTGTTGTATTAAAATGATTACAACTGAGCGGCCAAAGCTTAAAAATGATTCTCATTCTGACAAAAGATTTATGTTCCCAAGAATGGATTTCCTTTAAGACAGTAACTTTTACTATCTTTAAGAATCAAGTATTGCTTTCCCCTTAGAGTTGGTGAAATCTGAAGCAATTTGAGATCTGATTGGCCCAAAGTGATACAAGGTGATGTTAAATATGATGGAAAGACTTTCTATTCTAACCACTGGGCACCTTTCTCTTCTATGGATATTTAGTGACTGTGGTTTTGTCACATGTCTCTCCTGTTAAAGATAGTCACTGGGGGAATATCCTGAAAGGATTTGATCTGAAAAATGGCATCTTTGTTTTTCTTATAAGGAAGACAGTCTAGGCCAGCCAGATAGCTCAGCAGACTAAAGCACCTGCTTCAGCAGAGCAAAGCAGTCAGGGGTTCGATACCCAGGCCTGCTGTGCTGGCCCAGCCCTGGGAGCATGCTGAGAAGGTGATTGAGATTGGGTGTGGTGATATCGGCCTGTAATCCCAGCACTTGGAAGGCTGAAAACAGGAGAATCACTATGAGTCTGATCCTTGTACGCCTGCAGACCCTCTCCTAAATTCATAAAGAAAAAAAATACTAGCAGTTCACTTTTAAGAAAACAGTGAAGTCTGGGGTGTAGCTCAGTGGTAGAATGCTTGCCTGGTGAGCCTAAGACTCGGCTTGATCCCCAGCATAGGAAGGAAGGAGGGAGGGAGGGAGGGAGGGAGGGAGGGAAGGAAGGAAGGAAGGAAGGAAGG
>NDGN011251935.1:0-23328 GCA_002564285.1 Tympanoctomys barrerae | reverse complement strand
GATAGATAGCAATAGTATCTATCCAGAGGATTGAAAAAAAATCTTCATTTTTTTAATGATGAGATAAAGAATGGTATTATTGTTCAAGGGCCCTTGGGGCTTTCAGGTCAGGCCATACTGTTACACCCAGTGATGTCTGGGGACTTCTGATTCATGTGTGAGGTTGAGCTGAGGATGGGCTGCACAGCTGAAGGCCTCTGGTACCTGAGAAGAGAGCCGGCTGTGCAGCCCTGTGGGAGTGCACAAGGAGGTGGGAGGAAAGAGTGAGGCAAGAGGGGCCCCGTCGACACAGCCTCATAGGGCAGGTGCAGAGACCCGCCCTGCTCTGACCACAGGCAGGCACCCCACAGAGGCATGGTTACACCAGGGCAGGGTTTAGCACTCATCCTTGCAAATATGCAAGACCTTAGTTCACCAAATAATTCAAGGCTTGAACATAGCCCCTGCATTGGAAAGCATAGCATATGCCATTTGTCCTTGGAGCTGGTAAGCCCTGAAAATTGGTTAGGTTTTTTCTTCTTTTTTTTTTTTTTTTCAGTGACATCCATTGACCTGTGTTTCACATTCTATGTAAGATGCACGAAGTAGGGCTGCATCTTATGCAAAGCACCAGACATTCTGCATTCAACTTTACGTGGGCCTGTGTGTACATGAAAGATTCGAGAATGGCCAGCAGGCGAGCCATGGTGTATTTGCCCAAAGGCTTAGCCCTCTTGCCGGGGGCACAGTGGAGACATCCACATTTTGTGTAGTTCTACGTTCCAAACTCTGGGGCTGCCTCCGCGCGGACAGTTGCTGGCAGGGCAGCTGCTTCCCCTGGTGGGAGGCGGGCTGCTACTGGGGTGAACACAGGGGCAAGGCCTGGATTTCCACAAAGCTGGATGACCCTGACAGGCAGAGCAGGCACGTGGCCACTCATGCAGCTCCCCAGCCTCCGTCCTCTCCTTTACCCACCTGTCGTCTTGTTTATCTGATCACATCCCCAATCCCTGGATCCCAGAATGGTTGACGTTCCTGTGGCCCTTCTTGGAGACTCTGCTTGCTCTCCTTCCTCCTCCTGCATCATCTTGTCCTTGTTTCGTTTTTCCCTCATGGCGAAGCCTGGCCCAAGGTGGGGCACAGCTCTCTGTGCCTCTGTAGCACCTGGCATGGTTATGTGGCCGGCAGTACTGTGCTGCGCTTGCGCGCTCAGACCTTAAATGTCCTGTCTTTTATCTCCCAAGCTCACTATCTGGATAGGGTAGTTAAAGGTATGGTCTTCCTTCCTCTATTTTGCGGTTGTCTTTGTGTGTGTCTGTGTATGAACAAAACAGAAGAAATGTATCTGTGAAAATGTGTACAAGCCCTATATAGCATGATGGTGTCTAGATGCTGCCACAGCCTTGTCACACAACTCGCCGCCCAACTCGGGTGGGATTTTTGGTCGCAAGGTGGTTGATATACCTGGAGTATCATTCTGTCACTCAGGTCTGTTGGTGACATCACCATTGTGCTCTTGTCCTTCACTGCCTGCACACACCCTCCACCCTTTCCACGCCATCTCATGTCACCCTGCATACTCCTGGGGCCCTTGGTCCATCAGAAGTAAGACCCTGAGTACCAGGCTGGGCGACCCAAGAGAGTAAGAGACCCAAGAGCAAGCTGAGGAAGCTCAAGGAAAGTAATGTTCATTCCTTCGCTGTTGTGTCACCCAGCAGCCACGCTCAGAGCCCCCCAGGGTGCTAGGCAGAGTGGGCAGGCTTCGCAGACTGGGGGAACGGGCTCCGGCCCGGGCATGGGTGGTCTGCTTGTGTGTTGTTTTCCTTTTCAGAGAAAGCCTGGTTTTGGTAAGTTTTATCTATGAAGAGTACTTAAGGCCAATTAATTCATGACATTTCAAACATTGGCATGACTTAGGTGAGACCCAGTTTCCAAACAGGACTCATTGCTGATGGATACGCTCAGAAGGACGAGACACATGCTCTGAAGGACTCTCACCTCCCTGAGAAGTATCATGTCACACTATTTCCCCATTCCCAAGCCTAATACCGCGTGTGACGCGGAGCACTTGCTGTCTCGTTTGAGACACACCTCTACATCCAGACCCCCGAGCTGGAGCCCAGTCCCACACCTGGTCAGCGAGTCACATCACTTCAGTCTACTTCATATCAGGACCGACCTCCTGGGCTTAGCGTGGGGACTGTGTAAAGTAAGGACAGTGAAGGGCCAGCAGGAATGATGCTCCAGAATTTGAATCAAACTAGTTTATCACCATGTTCTTGTTCTTTCCCTTACTTTGGAAAAAAGAATTTATTTGTTAAATTAATTTCTGAAATTGGAATGGAAAAGGCTGAATTGGATTGTAATAAGATAAACCAACTGGTGTTGAAAAACTTATGGAGAAGTTTTTAGGGAACGATTCTGACTACATTCTTCTCTGCTGGGACAGCTTGGCAAATACAGGAGTGGAGTTGCTAGGATCTGTCAGAGGCTGGGAAGCAGGTTCCTGGCATTTCACAAACTAGCCCTCACTTAAGCAGGAAAGAGTATTACCTCAGAGCCTTTTCTAAAAAAAAAGTATTTCATACCGTATCATCAGGAATCTTCAGGATGGACTAAATTCAATAATGTATTTTTTCTGAGAGCATGAAGGCTTACTATATCCTTGAGTTTTAAGTGAATCCTATGAATGAAACAAATGTGATGCAAAAAGGAAATGAAAGTTGACCCGCTGGTCGGGGTCTCATTTCTAGGAAATGGCTGAGCCAGGGGTCTGGGTTCCCAGCCAGTCCGTTTCCAACATTTTTTTGTGTGTGGTTTGTTTGTTTGTTTGTGATAGGGTTCCACTAAGTTGCTCAGGCTGGCCTCAACATTGTAACTGGCCTACCTCAGCCTCCCTAGTGGCTGGGGTCATAGGCCAGAGCCACCGCACCTGTCCCAGTGTTCTAACTTGCATCACCATATGTCACCAAGAATATCCCATAACTTCCAATATATTTTTCCTCCAAATTGCATCTTCCAGATTGGTACCCTTTCCAGAAAGTGGTCTACATCTTTTTCTACATAAATATTATATTGTTTAGTTCAGAGAATATGAAAAATGTAGTTGGATTAGGTCACAAATTATAATTTGCTTTGAAAGGCAGATGTTTCTTGGCTAAATCCAAGTCTTAACCAAGGCCTTCTCTGAATGATGGTGTGGATTAGGGTGCTAATTCTAAAAAAGAACTCAGAGCTCTGCCCCATGCAAGCCTGGGACCTGTTAGAGAGCTTGTCCAAAGAAATGCCAGCTTTTATTCTCTCTTTCCACTTTTATTAGTATAGACAAAGAAAATAAATATTCATACAAGTACATGGAACCCCTTAAGTGCCAGGAAATGTGGGTGCGATGCAGCAGAAAGGGCCCCTGCTCTTAGAGTGCTGCAGTTTAACAGGAAAGACACTGAAATAATTTTAACCAAGTTTAATGATGAAGATGATAGGGGAAATCCAGGGGCTGTCAGGAAGGAGGCCACTACCAGGTTAGCAAGAGGCTTTCAGACTGCAAAACTCAACATGGGTTTAACAGAGCCAGTGAAAGATTTTAGAAGCCAGTGGCATAGATTTGTGATTTGGAAGAATATCTGGCCTTATTGTGAAAGAAAAACTGATGGGGAGTTTGTGGACAAAAAGGCCAATTAGGAATTGATTGCAGTCATCTCAGTAAGAAAAGATGGCAGCTTTGTGTAGAGAAATGAACACAGCGATTAATAAGTTCTGCGAGACAGAAAGGAAGACCTAAAAAGAGGCATCTGCTACACGACAGATGTATAACAATGGCCTCTTGCTCCTTAACTGAGAACTAATTCCTTCAAGGAGCCTGAGCTTCCTCCGGCCACACCTGATGCCAGCTGCAAGGGGCTTCTTCACAGGCTTAGGCAGACCTGAAGATAAAGCAGTCCCTTGTCATTTAAAGGGCGCTGCTGCTTTTGAAAAGCTTAGCCCTTCTCTAAACCTTAAAACTACATTATTTTGGCTCCAGCCAATGCCTGGTGTGAGCCCTTCCAGAAGGGATTGTTAATGTCACTTGGGTCTGAATTATTGATGAGCGTCAGGGCTTGTGGAATTAATAAGCTTCCACCGTGGGGAAGAGTGGGCACGTTGCTCTCAGAAAGTCAGCAGGTCACCCCGAGGAGGCTTCCTCTGGCTGCCTCATGGGGGTCTGCTTATTCCAGAGCAAACTGCTGGGCGGGGACGAACCTCATCCCACGCCCAGGTCCTCTGAGGTCCCTCTGACAGGTGTAACTCTGTCCGTTTGAAGAAAAATGGCAGTAACTAAAGCGTCCCTGTTGCTCCATGGTGGAGCGTCCTTCCGTGGGAGCAGACGCCTCCCAGGAAGCCTTTGAGCAACGCAGAGTGTAAGCACCAGGCCATGATGGCAGAGTCTCTAGAGCCTCCAATGATAAAAGGCAGCCCAGCGCAGCCCTCGGACTGCAGCTTCACCACCACTGCGAGAGGCAAGAGCAGCCGTAGCAGGTGTGGTGGAATAGAATAAACCTTCTAGTGTCAGCAGAGTGGGAGGACTTCCACAGACAGATTGGAAAATGCTCTGATAAGCAAATAAGCAGATTTCTTTAATAAATATATTGACATTAGGTCTGACTTTCTAGGGCAAGGGTATGGGCTGCAGTGTTTTCCCAACTTATTTACCACAGAAGGGTTTTAGAGCGTTCTGTTTGTTGCCTTGAGGATCTCTTAGAAGTAGCATTTCACAAAGTTCACTGTAAGCATTGAGAGGCTAAGATCCAACCCAAACCTCTCTAGGACAAAGTAGCTTATAGGTAAGCAGAACAGAAAAAGCTTGGCCGGAGGCACTGCTCGTCTCCTCCTGGAGTCGAAGGACAGTCACTGAACCTGCTGCTCTGAGCCTCTCCTAGGCGAGTTGTGCCGAAAGGACACAGTACGCAACCCCATCGAAGCTGTCACGAGTGGGCAGTTGAGGCCAAAAGAAGGAAAGGAACCTTCCCCAACCCCTGCAATGCAGGCAGGAGGCGTGAGAACCTGGTTCTGCTCATCTGTTGATCTGCTTCAATAAGTGCACGCTGAGTGCCTTCCCCCAGCTCGCCCGTCTGGACTTTGCATTCCAAGGAGGGAGTCAGACATTCTGTTAGCTTCAGAGCTGATCACTCCATCACGCTCAGCGCAGCTGCTATCTGAGGGACGGTATGCCGGCAGCATGTATGGGGGCCCCACCTGGGACCTGGGGCCCGCCCCTCCCTTGGATGCCTATGGCCCTGCACCCCAGGACCAGGCCATGAGGTTACCTCCTCTCCTTATGAACACCCTAGCTTCTGACCCAAACCTTGACAGAATTGCACAAAGGATTGTTCTCTGGTTTGTGAATTTCTTAATGAAACTGTACAAAGTTACAACAGACCTAACAGTAGCTGCCTACTTGGGATCCCCAGTTTGCTAAATTGTGGGCATATGTGATTTCACTCAGTCCTCTCAACAGCTGTATGTATTGTTACATAGTCTGTTCATGTCACAGATGGAAAAACTAAAGCCTAGAGTTAGCGTGCCTGTCACATCAGTAGGAACTAAATGGTGGCACTGGAGTTAGAATTGAGGCTTATGCAATTCCGAAGTCCCTACTACTACATGTCACTTGTATTTTTAAAAAACATTGAATGATGTGAAATTGGAGCAGGGTCTTAATTTTTTTAAACTTATTTCAGAAATAATTCAGTGCAAAGTTCCTCACACCATAGCCAGTCCATGCTGGACCCTGAGAATATGGCAGCTGTCATTGTCATCACTATCCTGAAAAATTGTCAAATTACAGCCCACAGACCAAATCAAGCCCATCACCTATTTTTGTAAATAAAATTGCATTGAAATAGGACAATGTTTATGCGTCTACAGCATGTGTGGCTGCGCCTGAGCTGCAGGAGCAGAGTTGGAAGCCACATCAGATTCCTGTAGCTACCAGCCTAAACCCTGGCTAGCTGAGCCTTCCCGGAACAAGGTGGCCGACCCTGATAGAGCCAGTTCCCTCTGTGCCTTAGTTCACCTAGTTTGCCATTCTGTGAGCCCTAAATCAGAGTAAGAGGGCCAGGGATATAGCTCAGCAACTTAGCACCTGCCTGGCCTACATTGGGGTAAGGTGACAGCTTGGAGTGTCACATGCCCTCTGCCCCCAGTGGAAGGTAGAACACTCAGGCGCTGTGCACTAGCTCCATGGCGGGCTTTGTGCACCCCTCATCCCTCATCTCTTTTAGCCTCTCAGAGCCCCATTCCATGAAAGGCTGGGGCCTGAGGAATTGTGACATTGGGCCTACACCACTCAGCCCCTGAGTGCTGGGCAAGCTGGGGATATGGCTCCCAAGCTTGGGCTCTTAAGAGAAAATATTATTTCAGTCTTATAGGGCTACATCTTAAAGGAAAACAGCAATCAACTAACGTTCTTAAAAATGCCTCCAGAACTAATTCCAGGTATAAATACAACCTAATTGAAAGCAGTTCCCAGCCAGATGCATAAAAATTGAAGTGAGGTTTATTGGTGGGGTCTATGCTGGCTGCCAAGTCAGTGTCTGTAGTCACCTATGGGTCACAGTATTATGCCTGGGGCCCAGCTTTATTAGAGGTGGCCATGCTGGTGGCTTTCCCACTTCCCAGTAACCCTCACTGTGCAAAGGCCACCCCTTCTGTGCTTCCTCCTGAGCCTCCACAGCACCCCGCCTGGCTTGGACTGTCTGCTCAAAGCTGGTCCTTCCTTTGAATGGAAAACACAGTGGCCAGACGTGTTCCCTGGTTGCTGTGTGAGCACCTCAGCTAGAAGTGAACGTGTTCTTTTCTGTTGGAGTGACCCTGCCCACGTGCTGGAACCCTGAAGTCTTGGGCTCCGCTGGCCTGTGCGCTCAGGGCACATGCCTTGGGCAGGTCTGATGCTCACAGCCATTTGCACATGTGTTGTCCCATGTGACAGTGGTGGGCCAGTTTCCCCTTATTTTGTGGCAGAAAGCTCAGTTTGCGATCATATTCAGCTGTTTGCTGCTTAGAATACTAAAACATGCTGGGTTTTCTAACTGACAGAGTGCTCTCAGGTCCTTACTTTTCCCTGAGACTGGGCAAGGGCAGCGAGAGGGGACAGCTGTACTTAATGACCATCTGGAGAAGGGAGTGGCCAGAGCTGTTCAAATGAGGACTTGAATGAAAACCAGACCGCAAAGTGAAGCTGAGATGGCCTGTGAAACCTGGCATACTGTCAGGTAGACTTCTGAGCCACAAGCAGAGCGGTTCGAAAAGATGATCCAGAACCCATAAACCTGTGTCAGTAGTCGCAGAAACCTCCACCTCATCCCAGGGCCTGCGCAGAACCAAGGCGGAGTCCAGCTGTGCCTGGCTTTGCTGGCCTAGGTCATCGCAGCCTCTCAGCGGGGCACCGCTGTGGTAGGTTCCCACCGTGCCTTCTTCCTGTGCCTTAGTGGTGATTTTTCGGCTTACACAGATGTGTGTCTTTGGTAAGCTACTCGCTCCTCAGATGCAAGAACTGGGTCTCACTCACTCTGTGCCTCCAGCTCCCGACCAGGGAAGTGTGTGGTGAGCTCCGGCAGGCAGAGCGAAAAGCAGAGCAGCCCGCCCAGAGCTGCACCTGCATGCACAGACGGCGCGTGAGCCTGTCTCTCAACAGTCCTTGGTGCTCCTCCGGGTGCAGAGCCCTCTCCAGAGCACAGTGTATAAATACGTTGGCAAGGAAAAGACCCATATGCTCTCCCTCGAAGAGAAGACAGCCCAGGGAGAAATTGCAACAAAATCAAGGAAAGCCCCTCAGGTCAATAAAATTGACCTAGCAGCAAGAGGTGAAACAGGCAAAATCCTTTAGAGCAAGGGGTAAAAGCGCTGATGGACAGGAGGAGTAGGCAAGAAGATGTTTGCTGTGTTCCAGACAGGCAGCCACTGAGAAAGCGGGAGTACAGGTGCGTGACGGGGAGTGAGACCAGGAAGACACTCCAGGGTCAGAGTCTAGCGGCCTCGTCCTGACCGCATCAGCAGCGTGATCGCTGGTGAAAGTCGCTGCTGTGGGTGCACCCGGCAGGGCTCCGTGCCAGCCCCTGCCCCATCTGACAGCACCTGTGGCCAGTCCTGTCCCCCGAGTCCATTGTCCTCTGCACCTCCTGGGGCTGTGGCATCAGTGTGCTGATAGGTGCAAGCACTCCGCATGAGGGCAGACGCAGCATGAGTGTGTGTGTGACGGCGGTCGCCAAGCAGCCGGACCCTGACGTGGAACCTTTGTCTTGCAGAGGGCTGCCCTGGGTTGTGCAACGGTAACGGCAAGTGCACGTTGGACCTGAATGGGTGGCAGTGCGTCTGCCACCTGGGCTGGAGAGGAGCTGGCTGTGACACTGCGATGGAAACCGCCTGTGGAGACAGCAAAGACAACGACGGAGGTAGGCAGCTCCAAGGACGGCAGGCCCAGAGTGCAGGGTGAGCGGTTGTGAGCCAACAGCTGTCAGCACCAGCCATCCTGTTAGGGCCCTACAGGGCACACACAAGTATGTGTGTAAGGCTGAGGGTGGGAGTGCACACTAGTTCCTGTTGTATCCGTTTAAAGTAACTAATGTTAATAAAATTCAGTGACATCTAGTAGCTGGTATAAATAAGACAGAGTTTTCACATAATTCCACAGTGGAATGAGTTGCCTGGGAAAGGTATGGGTCCCCCTTGTTGTGGGTGAATAAGAAGAGACCGTTCTGTGTCCCAGAAGCACTTGTGGTGGGGACACTGGATGCTTCTCCACAGGTGGAAACTCAGCTACCTTGGGTAAGGTCCCTTCTCTTCTAATTCTGGTCACAACTATTTCCAAGCATACCAAAGGACACCTTTAGCTCCACACTCTCTGTTCCTGTGGATTTATCATAGTATTTGCCTTTGCTTTGAATTTTTTTCAAGTGCTAGAAGTTCAGAATGATAAAGGAAGGGCTAGTCTTATAGATAGAGACCTGGGTTCTGATTCTGCCTCTGGCTTGGACTCCTCATGCTTCCTCTGGCAGGCTCCATGAGGTCCCTGTGTCCCACTGTCCACACTTAGGAATTGAGGCAGCTGGACCACAGGGACCATCCAGAGCTTGTGTAAGTCATAGAACGGGCCTTCTTGTTTCTGTTACGTAAACTGGCATAAATACAGCCGCAGCGTGTTCTACTTTCCCACCTGGAAGATGCCTGATTTCACCAATCTCAGGGGAGTTATTAGGAGAATAAAAAGATGGAGATATAAAAAAAAAAATCAAAGCAGCTTACCTTTCTTTTTATCATAATGGCCCCACAGCTGGTCTCCCCTACACACGTTGATGCACGTTTCTGGCACACCGTGTCGAGTGGAATGTCAGCAAGGTAGAACTCAGCGTCCAGCCTTTGGAAACTTTCTACCTAGAAGGTTCCAGAAATCCCAAAGCACCATGAGAAAAGGCTGGCAGCACAGCCTTGCATTGAGCCATCTCTGGCAGCCTGGCAAGGGCCAATCTGGAGCCCTGGTCTCTGTGCAAGCCACTCTGCTGCAGTCCTCCCACGTGCTGCCTCAGGTCAGGCAGCCACGGCAACTGGACCCAGTGCAGAAAGCCCAGGTCCAGAGGGCAGCTGTGGACAGGTGCTTAGGGGCCTTGGTAACAGCAGGGACAGCTGAGGCACAGTCCCCCTCTGCTATTGCAGTGTTAAAATGTCTCACAATCAGTCTGGAATTTGGGGGTTCATTAATCCTTGTGCTGCATAGTATCCAGAGCTTCTATTATGGGACTAGGCGTTATGCCAGGCCTAGAGATGCACGAATCCTATGCCTGCGCTCTGGGAGCCCATATGTGGGAGAAACCCCAGGGTTGAGTGTTCACGGCCTGTAGTAAGTGCTTATGCAAGGGTCACGTGCTGCTTGCTGTGGCAGTCAGAGAACTTTCCTGGGAAGGTGACACTTGACTAGGAAGAAGTTTCCTGCAAAGGAATGGGTTTTCTGTTCTAAAAGATCCTCATAAGGAAAGGCAAGGTGAAGTGAGGAAGGGCTCCAGAACCCTCTCTGTGGGCCAGATAAAGAGCAATCTTGTCTGTGGAGCAATCTCTTGTCTCTCGTAGGACAGAGGCGTCAGCCCTCGTTACCTGCATGGTTTCCTCAGCGGCCCCTTCCCTTAGCCTGTGTGGGTACTGTTTCAGTGACAGGCAGGAACATGTATGGCGTAGAAGAGAAGGAGAGAAGCCATTCCCTTCTCAAGCAGCCAGGATCTTGGCCAAAGCCTCAAACAGCTGCTGAACATCTGGACAGCACAAGAACTGAGCATCTTTGGGAAATATGGAGGAAAAGCACACTCCCTCCCCACACATGCGGAGATAGGTTTTGAGGCAGGTTCTTTCATGCTGCCCATGAAATGCAGTGTCAGTGTAACCTCTGGGCCACACCTCAGCGCCAACTGTCCGGGTGTTAGAAAGCACTAGTGTTTATGGGAGGCCGAGCATACAGTAGCCCAAAGCCTCACTGCTTGTGGAAAAAAGAACTTGTCATAGGAAATGGAATTGATCCAGTCCCTGGGGTACAGAGCCTTCTCCGGCTGCTCTGAGAGATGAGCCAGCAGAAAGTGCAGATGAACAATCAGAAAATCCCCAGCTGTGTGAGAATGTATCTCTTGTGTTTTTGGAGTATGTTATGGACCAAAATGAGCTTGTACGTATTTTTAGCAAAGCTATACAAACACTGATACGAGTTGATTCGCTCGCTTGACAAATAACTGACAGTATGCACCACATTGGGCACTGTCCTGGTCACAAGGGCTTCAGAAATAAACAAACAGGTTTCCTGCCCTTGCAAAGTTTGTTATCTACAGGGAGAGAGACACCGCTGGTAATTACAAGGCGGGAGTTGTTGTGGTAGAAGAGCTCCCATTCCACCAATGTCACCTCCCGGGGGCCTTGCCGTGGGCCACCACTACTGCAGACACGGCCACCTGGGCAGGACAGCTGTCCACTGGCCTTCCTCAGCTGGGAACTGAGGCAGTGCCTCACTGCAAGACCCTTTCAGTCCACTGGCTTTCTAACCGTGATGGGGCAGGCACAAGCCGAAGTCCTGAGGTTCCTGCTTGCAGGAGAAGTAACCATCGGGCCGAGGGGGCAAGGCCCATTTCCACCGGCTTCCATATCCCTGCCGGGATTTCTCTAGGCACATCTGGCCAGAGAAGAGGGAGAGCTGGGGCAGGCTCTGTGCAGAGCACAACCCTGGGCTGTGTCAGTTCAGGCCAGCACACGCGAGGGGCCCCTGCTGTCAGCGAGGCACTGTGCTCCTCCAGGACGGCATGTACAGACCCTTGAGATGGCCCAGTCGCTCCACCGGAAGCTCACAGGCACTTGGAAGGAGTTGTCATCCACACGACTACATGCAATGGAAGCAGAATGAACTCAGAGCCTTTGTTTCAGTCGTAACCAGGATGCAGCATAATCGCAGATGAGCAAGTCCGGGTGGAAGGAAGCAGTGGTACCACCACGCTGAGTGGTTGGTTGGAACGAGTTGGGGGCTTGGAAAAGGAATTGTCATAGTTAAATAACAGGACTCCATGGGCCAGTGGAGAAACCTGCCTCGGCTCCTTCCTCCTGCTCCCTCCCGGCTGCAGACAGGGACACTAGCCCCCAGAGAGCTGTGAAGTCACACTCTCGGTAGGCACAGTGGTTCAGCCCACATCTGACCCCAAGATGAGCCCTGGCACAGGGTCCTGCGCACCTGGAGTGCTGCACATCCTCCTGGTGAGCATTTGCTCTTACTGGACACGCTGCAAGCCCTTTCTCCAACCAGACAGCAGAGCTGCAGAGCCTTCCACGGCGTGATAATAACCCGGATGGCAGTGCAGTCTGCAGAGCAGCTGGCATCTATTCACACACTCCAAGGAGCTGGCGTCTTCCTCGCTCATTGTGTCCTCTTGGCATGTCCGGGGGCTTAGCTGGCCCGTGCGGATCTTCCAGAGCCTGCTGGTCCAGCCCCCCTAGAGCAGCCTTCCCCTGCCCAAACCTCGGCACGTGGTTCCACCATGTGCCACCACCGCCTTGAAAACGACCTGAGGACTTTCGTGTCCCCCTTTACCCAGCTTGCTGGGCTGAAAGACGCCCTTTTCAAATTAAACTTGAATGCCAAGCTTCCTGAAGAATGCGGTTGCAGTGTTTTTAAAATGTGGGACAGAAGTTACACAGTATGGCTGAACTGGGAGTAGCTTTATTGGTTTGTTTGTGTTTTTCATGTGTGGTTGTTGTCTAGATTTTAAAATAGCTAAGAGGTCTTATGTGTGACTTGGGCGCTTCTGCAGCCCCTGATCTCAGCTAAGCTGCCCACCGCCTCACCTGCCACGTGAGATACAAGTGGTGTGACTCTGTGTGCCCCACTTGCCAAAACTGTTGCCGTCTCCACAGCCAGTGCCGAAGCCCTGGGAGCTGTCACGCGCTGGACCCTCCCATGCGGACATTCCTGTCATACCCATTTCAAAGATGGTGAAACTGTGCCCCACATCTGCTGTCACTGTAAAGCGAGAATAACAATGAATACTTGGCAGGGTTGCTGCGGCGATTCGGTGTTTAAATTACCTATGAAACAACGTAGTACAAAGGTCAGAAGTGCAACGTCTAGATTCAGATCCGAACTTTCCTGCTTGCTGACCATGTGACCAGTGTCTCTCAGCTTCCCTTGAGACTTGTTTCTGTCACTGGCAAATTTCAGTTCTCTCTCCTGATCCTTATGTGCCTGCAAACAGAGGAGTATGATTTGTTATAATTAAGGTATTTACATATAAATAATTATTTTTAAAATTGGAGTAATGCTGTCTATAAGATTTCATACGCTTACTTTTTTTCACCTAAGGTTATAAGGTTTTTCTCCATACAGTAGTGGATTTTTTACCTTGTTCATTTTCTTTATTAAAATTCTGCTTTCCAAACTGTAGCATCCTTTTTGCTAGAAAGAAAAAATCCAAATATACATGAAGGAAAATAATAGCCATGACTTAACACTTGCAACAAACTTGCAGCAGACACTGGCGTGCAGAGGGGCCGCCTCTTGGGAAGCTCGCGTGATTCACCCCAAGCCACGCAGTGAGCCGGTGGGAGCGCTAGGGATAGATGGAACGTGTGTTTAAAGAAGAAGATGCCAGAATAAAATCTCCACTGGAATTTAAACAGCTAGCCCTCTTTTGATAAAGGATCTTGAAGCGGCTTCGAGGTATAATCATCTCGTCGGCTGCTCTTGGCCCCATAGTGGGCAGTCGTGGTGGCAATGTGTGGTGACAATTGATGGACGCGCCCTCGAAGGAGAGTTTCAGGAAGACTGAGAACAAAGCCCTCCGTCCTCCCCCTGCCCCCACCTCCCGCTGCAGGAATGCAGAGTGTCCGTGAAACCATAGAATTTGGTTACCCTTCCAACTATCTCTGAACCATGCTTCTCGTGATAAGAGACAAGAGAAAAATTGACCTTTAAGAATCTCGTGTTCCAAGGAGGAGATAAAGATTTTGCAGCCTTTGAAAGAGGACACAGGATGTATTATAGCGAATGACAAAAACTTCTCCAGATGTGTACAGGAAGGGGAAGCGCACGCCTCCCTCCTCCCCAGGGTTCCCAATGCTGCTCTTGGCCTGTTGTAAGACAGTTCTGTGGCCGGTCTGCAGACAGCAGCGAGATGGGTATGGCTAATGGGCTGTCAAGCCCGGGGAGTAGGTAAACCTGCAGAGAGACTGATGGGCCTGCTATACCCTGCCGTGTGGCCATCAATTTAAGGACTCATGCAAACAACCCCAGAACGGTGTTTGCCACCCGCGTATCCTACTCATGCTTCTAATCTCCGCGTAAGCACTCTCTCTCGCAGGAAGCGTCCCGCCCCAGCCTGCGTCAGTCTCCTGTGTATGTCCTTCGATCCTGGCACTCTGCTGTCTCTGTCTGGCCTACAGCACTGAACTCTTCTGGGGCGAGCCTATCTTATTCCTGTGTCCAGTGGCTAAACGCAGAGTGGGTGGCCCTGCTGGCTCCAGAACGAGTGTGGCAGAAATGCCCCTCGCCCTGGACAGGCCCTGCCGAACTGACTGAGCAGTTCACTTTGGGAGCCTCACCCAGTCACTTACACATTTGCTTTTAGTGGGCAAACAGTGCTGTGTGCTGACACTGTCGCTCAGGCAGTGGCACGTTGTCACTTCATATTTCTAAAGCCCCAAGTCTTCAGGGCTAGAGAGCAGCAGAGTCAGGGGAGGGCTGGGACCTTTGGGCTTCCAGACTGGATTTCTTTCTCCCGTGCTCCTACCCCCAGCTTTCCAGGTCAGCTCTGGGGAAGGCTCTGAGGAGGAATTGGGGATTGAGGTGAGATCCAGCTCCCCTGCAGTCGGGGCCCACAGACGCTCCTCGGGTTGTGCCAGAGCCACCACTCACGCCCAGCCTCCAGGGTCGAGGACGGGTATGAACTAACCGGGAATGGTCGCAGGGGCCTGGACCTGTGTCTTGGATTTTGCTTTTTAATCTGCTCTCTGCCTTTTCGTGATGATTCCCTTCTGCTTTGCCTTTGCGGCCCTCGGGCGCGGGGCCTGCCTGCTGCTCCATACCTGTGTCTGGGAGACCACAGGGCTTTCCTGGCACTTTCTCCTGCCCATCCTCGATGACGGAGACCAGGAGGTGGACGAGAGGGGCTTGACAGTCTCGAGGAAAGGGGGAAGTTTTTGTGAAGTAAAAGCGATTCTTGTCAAAAGTTTTACTGAAAATTGAAAGGAAATAGAGGTCTCCCTGTTTTTCTGATTCTTTTTCCTGCTCTGACAAACTCTTTTAATAAGAGAGTTAAATCCATGTAGCAGACATTCCATAAGTCATCCAGTTTAGGTGCACTGTACAACTAAGTAATGGGCAAATGCTTGGAAGTGTAAATATCCAGCCAGACCAGACAGAGCCAGAACTACGTACTGATACGCTTCCTGTCTACCCCAGGATTTGCTTTTCTATCCCCAAAACACACTTCTTCCTTTAAATAGAGATCTTCTACATTCACTGTCTGTGTCTCGCTTCCGAGGAGCAGCCGTCTGCAGCGTCAGCTGTGGAAACATAGCCCGGACTTCACCTGAAAACCGGTCTGGAAAATGCAGACTTTGAAAGAGTCTGCGGCCTGCTCGTGTTTTTGATGGCTCTCACTTCATGGTGATTGTCTCTGTAGGCAGAACTTTTCCCACAGTACTAATGTGTCACAGAAGCAGCGACACGGCAAGGTATAAGCAGCCGGAAGCCCTGGCCTCCGTCGGTGCTCTCACCATGAATCACATAGCAGGAAGCCCCTCCCGGGGTCTCTTCTTCCTGGAGTACAGTTGCTATGATATCCCCATTTCTCAGAACCCCGACCTGCAAGTCTCTTGTGCCCTCTTCACCCCTGATTTACATGGCTGGGGCTGGGGCCCTGCTTTATGCCAGTCTGTATTCAGAAAGGGCACCCTGGAATGTGTGCACAGGGAGGGGTTAGGGTCTGGACCAGTGGTGCTGTTGCTAGGATACGAGCCAAGGGGATGCCCCGGAATGCCTGGTAACCATCACTTGCCAGGGTCTCGCTTAGGTTCGCCTTATGCTAATCTTCACATCATCTCTTAAGTTTGATGGTTCACTTCACAGATGGAGCGCTAAAGCTCAGAACTTTGTTAGGACTGTTACTTCCAAGATGATATTTAACTAGGTCATCACAAAGAGCTGCTGACCACAAGGTCCAACAATTTGCTTTTAAAACTGGGCCAAGAAGGAAAGAGGAGATAGCAGAGCCGCAGCTCCCAGAAGCATGACGAAACAGAGTAACAGACACAGAGCCAGGGCCTGTTCTTCAAGTAAGGAGGCAGGGGGACACTCATCGAGGGGCACTGCCATGGAGGCCCACAGAACACTGGGACCCTCGCAGGCAAGGACTGAGAAATGGGCCACTAGACAGGAGGAAGGACCCCAAGGTGTCTTTCTGCTCTCACTCTGAGGAGTGGGGACAGGGACACAGCTGCAAGAGGTGGAGCGTATGCCTCAAATTTACTGAAATCCTAGCTTACATTGCAGAGTGGCCAGAATACCAAACTGAAAAACTCATCAGCGAGCAGTCCCAGACCAGTGGCGCTGGGTGGCCGGCAGAAGGGACCATGAGCTTGATTTCTGGGTGAAAACAAACTACCTAGGCGCACAGTCAGATCGCAGAACACAGAGATGTCTGACTGTGCCCTGCCCACAGCTGGCAGTGAAACACACAGAAGGATGCCGCTGCTGCTAGGAACTTAACAGGCGGAGAGAGGCTGTGGTTTTTATGTGATTGGAGAGATAAAATAATGTATAAAACCAAAAGAATGGAACAAGATACTATCAAGAAAGAAGCAGGCAAATTCTTCAAAGTCCTAAAGAGACCTGAGAAATTTTAAAGAATGGTAATTCAAATTAATGGCTCTAAGGACAAATTTAACAGTAGACCAGACACCAATGAGGGGAAAATAAGTAAAGTAGAAGTAGAATATGAATATATATATATATATAATATATTTGATCATAATGGAATGCAAATAAAAAAGATGGGAATTGAGAAAGAAATTGAGAGGCATTAGGTTAGGACAAGGGCCTTTGCACATCAAAACATGTTTCTGAAGAAATAGAGGGAGAGAGAAAAAAAAGAAATAGAGGGAGAGGAGAATATCCATAGTTTATACCTAAATTCTCCAGGGCTCATCCAGCCCACTTATAGGACCCGCAGTGTAGAGCATGCATACATGGTGGGTCCCGAGGCCAACTGTCCCACAATGCCCAGGGGACACTCCATACTTCACCCCTGGCTATAGAGGCAGTGGTGAGTCTAAGGAGCTGACTGTGTTTCTTTGTCCCTCCTTATGAGCATATGAAGAAACAGAGGTGTGGAGAAGTTGAGCAACCATAGCATTCCCGTGGACATTGGGGTGTGAGTCCAGGCACTTTGGCTGGAGAGGGCCTGCCACCCGCACTGCACACACGGCCCCTGATCACTGAGAATGGCTCCTTGCAGTGTGCCCTGCCTCCACATCCTTCATCAGTGATGCAGCCCTCTCCTGGATCCACCTTGTATTATTTGTTCAGGCCCCTGTGGAGGGCAGTCCTTCCTCTGTTCTGTTCTGGGTCCTGGGAGACTGAAAGGAATTGGTCCTGGAGTTCCCAGCCCTGTTCTCTAGGGAGGAAAAACCATCACAAGTGCAGCACTGGGGCAACAGCGCTGAGCAGAAGGTGCCCAGGTTGCCCGGAGACCAGAAGGGGTGTGTGTCAGCTGGATTCATAGATCCCTGTTCTCCACTTAAGAAACAGTTCCTATGGGCCCCTCCAGGGCAGCTCAGAGAAGATTCTAGACCTGAAGAGCTGAGCCAGCCCTGTCCCTGACCTTCAAGTTACATTGTCACCATGAGCCTCTGGTTCTGCCTCTCTAGATGAGGATGATGACAGCAGCACCACCTCACAGGGCTGGGAAGACTCGGAAACATTCCTTGGGAATGTTTAGCACAACTCCAGCGTCCTAGTCCTTGCTGCCACGTATGGCCAGTTTTACAGAGATGGTGCTAGTGCCCAGCCCCATTCCCAGCTGGCCTTTCCCAGGCTCGGGAGCACCAGTCCATCCTCGATAGGAAGCAGTTCCACCCAGGTGCCACAGAGCAGAGTATCTGTAAAGAGGGGAGAGACTGCGCCAGCGGTAAACAAGAGCAGGCAAGAGCTAATAAAATTTCAAATTAGCCATGACTTTTCACGGCCCTTCAGTTGTGCCAGCTGATTTAATGGTCAGTGTCCTCCTGCTCACTGGGATTGAATAATGGAGCATTTCTGCAGAGTTATGGATGCAGCAGCTGAATCTGTCGCGCTGACATCAATAGCAGAATGCAAATGGCCTTCCACTTGGGCTGTAATTATGTGTTTAAGCAGGGCCTGTCGGGGCAGAGTCGGATGTATGGTGGGGCCTGCAACTGCAGTAGAGGACAGGTGCGTGGCGAGGCAGGTGTGTCTGGGCTGGAACGGGAGCTACAGTTGAGAGCCAGGCGGCAGTGGGGTGGGGGAGGCCTTGCTCCGCCCCCAGCAAGAACCTGAGGATGAGCTTGGGATCAGCTAACAGCCCTTCATTGGCAAGCCACATTGCAAGTTCAGAGCTGCGAAGCAAACTGCCCCTTGGTAAGCATTGGCTGCTACATGCTGGGCTGTGCTGGGGCCAGGCACATGGTGCCACGCAGCGAGTCCCCTTCAGCAACCCGCATGCTCAGTGATTGGACTTAGCAAGGCTCTCCCCGCATCCAGACTTGCAGCCTGCCCTTTTCTGTAGAGTTCCGCACGTCTTGGTACTAGAGCCTCAGTGTCTTTTTGTGCAGTTCACCATGTGTATACAGCACTGTGACTCTTCTGATTGCTTTGTATAACATAGTGCTGTAGTTTTATGTTCTGTTATATATTACAGAAATGCATGTAAGAATTATGCAAAGCAAAGCAAAGTCATCAGGTTAGAGTTTCTTCAACCATTCCTTGGTTCTGAATGCTGTGACACGCATACTATGTTCAATCCCCCACTCAGCCACCAGCTCATCTAATGACTCAGTATCAGGAGCATGACTCGGCCATTGGAGGAGGAGTGCCTGTACCCTGCTGTATTTCAGGCAACTCACTAAGCATGATGTGCGACTAAGCCCTGCGTTTATGGAAAAACCAATGTCTTTGAAATACACAATATGTCTATAATGTCTGATACAGGGGTACATAACCCACTTGACGTTCTTTGCATATTGAGGCAAAAGGGGAAGGGTGCTTGCTTTGCCTCAATGTCCAAAATCACATGTGGCTCCCCTGTGTGGGTGCAAAGGGAGGGATTTGGAGCGCGGTTGATGAGACTCGCTGGCCGCAGAGATACGCAGCGCGGCCGGGCTAAAGGGCCAGAAAACTGCATCGGCACGCCCTTCCTCCTGGGCTTCCTTCTCGGGACTCTGGTTCCAGCATGTCCTCAGGTGATGATAAAACTGATTCATTTGGAGTTAAATAAATTCTCAGCTATAAACCAACTCCTTAAAGGTGGTGTTACCTTTGAAACTTTTGACATGTAAAGAGTCTCATCTCTCATGGTGGGCATGTTTTCTCCAGGGTGGTGAACACTTCCAAGCCACAGGAAAGAACTGAGCAGCTGATTGTCACTGTTGCTCCCGGGGCTGTGGTGGCTCTGTGTGTCCAGTCTGCGTCTCACACTCAGGGCTGCCGCGCTCCTTCGCTGCGTGCTTTATGCATTGCTCTGTCCTCAGAGGTGCTTACGACAGAGGTGGCCAGTCCTGTGGCTCTGTGAGGCCCGGGTCACCGTCAGGACAGCTGGCATTTCTGGTGATTTTTACAGAGTCAAGCAGGTTCCTGGTTCTGTGATATAGTAGGAGTAGGACTGTATTTTAGTCTCATTGGTCCCTTACAGTGACTACAGAACTTCATTCAGGAGAGAAAAATAGCCAGGCCTGGTGGCACATGCCTATAATCCCAGTACTCAGGAAGCTGAGGCAGGGGGATCATTGCAAGTTCAAGGCCAGCCTGGGCTACATAGCAGGACCACTTACTATAATACTACTACTAATAATAATAATAATTTTTGGAGCCAGGAATCAAACTCATGACTTTGTGCTTGCCAGGGAGGTGCTGTGCCACTGAGCTATCTCCACAGCCCCTAATAATAATAGTTACTACTAAGATTAAATTGCAGTTCCCTTTGGCTGCTTCTTCGTTCTGAATATCAAAACGTGCATGCCTCGTACAAGTCCTCACTTGGCGGCCAGTTCATTCACTGACCTGCTCACAGGAGTGCCTGCACTTTACTTTTATTCTGTAGCAGAAGACTTGCATGATGCTTTCATTACACCCACTGAGAGCCTTAGGAATAGAGGCCAGAGAGCTGCAGGCACCTCCCAGCAACACACAGTAGGAAGTTTCAGGTACCACATTGCCCGGGCCTTGTGCCAAGATGGGAATAAAGGCAAGAGATTTTATCCTTAATTTATTTAAGGATCGTTGCACCCCACGTGGGATTTTAGGGTAGTTGAGTAGTTTGCCTGAGCCCACACAACTCGTGAGGATGGTCCAGCCTGGCCAACACGGATCCCACTCTAGTGGGCAGCACTCAGCTTGTGAACTCCATGGAGACAGGCACGAGGTGGGCACACCAGCGGCACTCCCACTTTACTGGTGAGGGGACCGTGGCTTGGGGACATTAAGGGTAAGAGTCAGCCCCGGTCAGTCTTACAGGCAGCGCTGGGGCTTGAACTTGAGTCGCTGGGCCTCATGACCCTCATCCACTGTGCTTTGGGACTAGCTGTAGATAGGGCTTCCGAGCATCTGAACTGGCATTTGGTTTCATCTCCTGCTTCATCTACTTCACTCTTTTCACATTTGTTTTTTAAAATTTCATTTATTTATTTGTTTGTTTGTTTATTTGATGAAGGGTCTCATTACACAGCTCAGACTCATAGTGATTGATCCTCCTGTCTCAGCCTCGCCAGAGCTGGGATGAGAGGTGTGCGCCACCACACCCGATCTTGGCCAGCACGGCGCACTCAGGGTTCCAGGGCTGGCATGACATGTGGTTCTGGGGTTGGGACTGGGTCCTTGTGTTTGCCAGGCAGGTGCTTAGACTGCCGAGCTATCTCCCCGGCCCACGTATCTTTTATTTGACAGTCATGTTCCAAACATGTCTAATGTGTGCTAAGGGCCCCTCAGAGGTGAGTAGGACAGATCTATAACCAGGGTGGCAGGGAGAGTTGTCCAGTGTCACTCAACAAAGAGTGGTAGAGCCAGAATTTGAACCCGGCCAGAAATACAGGTCATCAGACTATTTTTCTGCCTACAAAACACCCAGACACAAGCTGGGTGTTTCCTGTCCTCTGCTGAGGCCACTGTCCTGTTAGCTCAGCTGTGGTTTTGTTGTTTGTTTTTTTTTTTTAACTTGCCTTGCACTGTTCTTTGGATGTTTGAAAAAGTACACTGCGCTGACGCTGCCAAACCTTGCAATCTGATAGAGCATCCGTGGGCTCTGGGAGGATGGCCGAGCTGCGACACAGTTTTAAGACCTGAAGAAATTCACCCCTGGGATACAGATTATTCTTGCAAATAGCCACTTATGAAGCAGAGCTGGGCCTTCAAGGGGCTGAGAACTGTGCCCCAGCCACGTGACTGCACGCCACAGGAGCAGCATGGGAGTCCCAGGCTGTCACTGGTGTGCGTCTTCTCCCCGCCCCTAGAACTGGGCAGTCCCCAGATCTTAGGGTTTTCTGTCCTACCTGTGTCTCAAAACCATCTCCCTCTCTCAGTGTCTGCTGTTACTACCTTGCCTAAGCGTCCTCATGCCACCCCCCTTCGCCCCACCTGTCACCTCGCCCCAGCCTCTCTTCAGCTTCAGCTGAAGTGGGCATCAATGAAGTCACCCCTTGGTTAGAGCCTCTGGTGGCACCCTCGTCCTGCGGATGAGGCACACACTCCCTGCCTGCGCTAAGGGCCCTACCATCTGCCTCTGCCGGTCCTCATTCTCTTCCAGTTGCCTTCCAAACATGAGCATCTGAATCTAGCACTTGGGGTACTCATGCGACCCTTATGCCTGCCCTTCATGTGTACCGTGCCTGCACCTCTTTAGAAGAAAACCAGACACTTCACACTCTTCCCTGTCTCTCCTATCAGACTGGTAGCCTGGGCTCAGGCCTCAATAACCAGACCTCGCTAGCACCCAGAAAGGCACATCGTGTTTTCAGTGTGTGGAAAATGAAGGAGAAATAGGTGAAAGCGCTGCATGCGCACGTGATGCATAGAGCACACCTGTGCAAACCGTGTGCTCTGCTTTCCCCACAGATGGCCTGGTGGACTGCATGGACCCTGACTGCTGCCTGCAGCCCCTCTGTCATGTCAGCTCCTTGTGCCTGGGCTCCCCAGACCCTCTGGACATCATCCAGGAGACGAAGAGCCCTGTGTCCCAGCAGGGCCTGCCCTCCTTCTATGACCGCATCAAGTTCCTCGTGGGCAGGGACAGCACGCACATCATCCCTGGGGAGAACCCCTTCGATGGAGGGTGAGTGCATGGGGCCCAGTGCTGAGGAGGAACTGAGTCTCCTCTGGGCTATACTGGGTGGGAGGGGCCCGGAGACCAGCCTTCAGAAGCTTCTCATGCGATGTCAGGGCAGGCGGCGCAACGGCCCCCAGTACCTACTTCATAAACTGCTGTCCAAGGCACTCAGAATTTTTATGAGCAAAGTTGTGTTGCTCCCGCCGGGTGATAGATGGAGAGAGTGAAAAATCAAAGGGCCAGGGGGAATCTTGGATCAATACCCACTTTGCAGTCAGCTCTGGCTGATCCTGTGGTCTCGTGGTGAGCTAAAGGGCTTTGGCTCCATTCATCCTCAGGGCTGACACCGGAAGATGCTGCTGCCTGGGGTGCCAGGGTATCTGCCATGTCCCAGCCACATGCCCACAGTCTTTCTCTTTCCAGTAGCGCCATTGGTGGGACAGTCACTTACAGTCCATTGCACGCTAGGTCCATTGCTACAACCACAGAGGAAGACAGTCTCTGCCTTTTAGTCCCTCACAATCCCCTAGGGGACTTAAAGGGAAGCAGGGCACATTCCCTGTGTGCTTGGGTGGAGTACACACCCAGAGGCTCTAGGGCACAGAGCAGCTACTGGTGGGCGGTGAAGACCAAGGCTTGTGACCCCACTCGCAGAGCTGAAGAAAGCTGTCTGTGCTGGGGGTGGTTCAGGGAGAATGCAAGCCGGAGCACAGACCTGGGCCAGATAGGGCGAAGGAGCCAGCACAAAGGACTATCTTTTGTCCCTGCTCCCTGCATCAGGATGGTGAGCCGGGACAAGGTGGCTGCAGGAGGGATTTATAATCATTACTTTTGAATGTCTTCCGTGAGGGTGACGCTGCCTACATATAGAGCGTTCCCTACAGCTCCACACAGTGAGCTCCGCGGCATGGCCTGTGTGCTTTCTATGTTCCTGACTTGCACCAGAAAAGGAGTAAGAAGGGGCCATCAGCAGGGCTTTGTCAGTGGGGGCGTGAAAAAGGGTCTCCTGCTTGGAAGCCTGAGTGTTGGCAGGCTGTCACCAGGAGGAGCCAAGAGCAGGAGCAGGGCCAGGGGAGCAAGGCGATGACCTCCACCCAGAACAGGAGGGTGCAGCTGGGACATTTCACAGCGGGATACCCCAAAGGAAGTGTCTACAGTTTTAAGAAATCCTGGCCATCACTTGCATGGAGCATAAGGCCTAAAGTTTTGTTGTTTCTTTGTTGTTGGTGGTGGTGGTGGTGTGGCAGAACCAGGGATTGAACTCAGGTCCTTGCACTTGCCAGGCAAGCATTTATTCTACTGAGCC
>NDGN011251886.1:0-11279 GCA_002564285.1 Tympanoctomys barrerae | reverse complement strand
TGTCAGCATGACATCACCCATCAATCTGAGCGGTCCCCCTGAGGGAAAGAGGTCCTGTGTAGAGTCAAGGCATGGGTCTCATATTCTGCATTGGGCTCCGAGGTTGCAACCGGTTCACCACCCACCTCAGGTGGCCATGTGTCCTCCTCACCTTTGCTTCAAACATAAGCAGACTCAGCCACATGAGCTGGGAGGCTCCTGTACCAAAAGGCTGAAGCGGAAGAGTGGCAAGTCTGAGCCCAGCCTGGATAACTTGGGAACAACTTGAGACCCTATTTCAGTCAGTTATTCAGTCAGCCAGCCAGCCAGCCAGCACATGGGGGTTGGGGATATAGCTCAGTGGCAGAAGCACTGGCCTGGAAACACAACGTCCTGAGTTTGATTCCCAGTACTAATAAAACCTGCACAACAACAATGGATAAGGCTGGGGATGTAATTCAGGGCAAAAGCCGTGGGACAAGGCTCAGTAATACAAAAACAAACACAGCAGGGTCAACTAGCCCCAGCGCCCTTCGCACAATGACATTTAAGACACCAGGGATTTTTAGGAGAGTCAGAAGGTGTTCCACCTCAGGGCGAAAATCCGACCCCAAGGCCTGTGATGAGAGCCACAGGGTTCTTCTGTGCCCACAAGCAGGCAAAGGAGGAGACTGAGGAGCAATAGGAGGCGGGCAGCCGTGGGCGCCAGGCTGAAACCTCAGGGACTCCCAACGGGGGCCTGCTCACGACCGTAGAGGCCAAGTCTCTCCTGTACCTGCAGTGGGGTGGGGTTGCTTCATCCTGGGTTCCCTTCATCCCCATGGGAGAGAGGGTAGTTCCCAAGGGGGCCATTTAGCACCAGGATGGTGGAATGTGGTGACCACTTAAGAGCCAGGGCTTATAAGGCACTGAACGAGGCCAGGGGACATAGCCAGGAATGCAAGCCAAAGGGCTGCAGGCCACGCCTCTCCAGGGGAGCTTGAGAGGCTGGCACAAGCTCTGCAGGTCCACTGCAGCTGGACCTGGGGCATGAGCCCAGCCCCAGTCTGTCCAAGCGTCCTGCCTGCCCCAGGACCCCCACCCGTGGTCACCCTGCTAGTCTCCTTGCTGGGCAGACCTGCCTTGTGTTTTCCTGTGGGTCTGCTCATCACACAGCCGTGGCTGCTGAACCCTACTGTCCTTTCAGTGTGACACATAGAACAGATTTGTGGGCTGTGAGATCAGAGGCACACTGGGGACAGGGCCAAGCAGCTGAGCTTTGCGGCCCCGCCCATGGCCGGCCAGCCACTGTGAGTGGAGACAGGCTGGGGAGTAAGTTCTTTAAGAGAAGAGACAGAGGTGCCCTGGACCCAAGCACTAAGCAGGAAGCTCTGCGCCTCGCTCTGCTCCTGGGCGCCCTCATCGTGAACATAGGGCTTCGTGTCCTGGGAGCATGCAAGGTCAAAACCCATCCTGTGCAGAACCTGCGCCTCATGTGGAGAGCTGCAAGGAATGGCGCATGTGGCTGCCGACACAACCCCTGTTCTGCCCATATGGCCAGCAGGGCTGCCACTCCCATGGGCAACCATGCCACCCGTCACTGCAGAGGCAGATGAGATGACACAAGAGTGAGGACAGCTTTCTGCTTAGGAGTGGAAGTTGCTCTGCGACTTGCATTTTGGTCTCAAACTCTTCAGGGTCCCTGCATCCCAAACTCCACCTGGATGGAGCAGAGAACCATGGTCCAGGGCGTGGCTCAGCGTGTGCCATGGCCAGGTGTGACCAGAAGATAAGAGGGTGCACAGCAGAAAGCTTCTCAGCAATGCATTGAGCACCAGATGCGATCGAGGGGTACCTCTGTCATCCCAGCCCTTGGGAGGCTGAGGCAAGAGGATCTCAATTTGAGCCCACCCAGCCTGGATGACAACAAGATCCTGCTTCAGAAATAAAGGCTCAACAAAGGCTGGGAATGCAGCTCTCTGCGAAGGCCCTGAGTTCAATCCCCACTAACAAATGAAAGGCTCCAGGTCCTTTCCTCAGATCTCCCTCCAGCTACAAATGAAAGCACAAAGCCTACGGGGGGAGCTGGTGAGACAGGTCAAGTACCCCAGACATACCCTCCAGAGACCGTAGGCATGGCGGACCCCACAGCTGACTTCCGGCCCCCAGCTTTACAGGTCTCTGAGGGGACCTTGGTCCTCGCATCACAGATGGACACAGGAAGGTGCGGAGCAGGAGACCTCCACATGGAAGCCACTCCATCATGCCACTGGAGGTGGCATGTGGTCCCCAGAGCACACACAGCACACAGGCACTGCCACGCACTCCCTCGGCTGTGCCAGAGGTGTGGCTCCTGCCCAGGCCCAAAAGAATTCAGGCAAGCAGCAAGCAGGTGGTGCTAGCACCCTGCGAGTTTCCGGGGTGTCTTGGCCTCCCCGCAGCACCCACCGCCCCGGTCCTGCTCC
The DNA here is from genome assembly GCA_002564285.1 of Tympanoctomys barrerae. NCBI lineage: Eukaryota > Metazoa > Chordata > Mammalia > Rodentia > Octodontidae > Tympanoctomys > Tympanoctomys barrerae. Next base: position 8,856 of record NDGN011251886.1, on the reverse strand, counting down.
TGGCTACAGTGCTTCCCAGCCTCACCTTGGAGAGACAGCAGGGCCAATAACGCAAGGGGTGCTTTCGATGCTGTGGAGTGAAGCCAGGGCCTTTGCACCAAGCTCCATCCCTAACCCTTATTCCTTTTGAGACAGAGGCTTGCTGAGTTGCCCAGGTGCAAATCAAACTTGCAATCCTCCTGCCTCAGCCTCCCAGGGCCCTAATATTACAGGCACACCCACCAGGCCCAGCTCAACGCCATTCCAAAGCTGGCTGTCTCCCCTCACAGCCGCCCTTTTCCCAAACACATGGCTTTGTGTCTGGGGAACATGAAAGATCAAAACCCATCCCGTGCAGGACCTGCACATTATGTAGCGAACCAGAGCCAACATGCTCCCCATAGCCCCTTAGGAAGGAGACAAAGACCCAGGATAAAGGTCTCCAGGTGACAGGTGACACAGTCAGTCAGGTCAGTCCTTTGAGAGAAAGCATCTTTCTTCTCTTCCCTTCCTCCCTCCTCCCTGGGAATTGAGCCTAGGCTCTGCAGCAAACATACTCCCAGCCTTTACACCATTTTTGAAAAATTGATACAAGCTCTTCCTCCATTGCTCAGGTTTGGCTTGACTTGGAATCCTTCTGACTCAGCCTCCAGGAATAGTGAGATTACAGACTTGTGCCAACTTTTTAGTTCTGCATTTTTAGTTCTGCATCCTGTCACAACAGGATCTCATTAAAGGAGCACCACTTCTTGTGGTGACCAAATGGCTGGGCAAAGTGGAACTCACAGGTGACCCCAACTATTCAGAAAGCTGAGGCAGGAGGATCACACACACACTGAAGGGCAACTTCGTAGTGGGACCCTCAAAATACAAAGCGCTGGTGGCTCAATGGAAGATGGCTTGCTTGAAATTCTTGAGGTCCTGGGGTCACTCTCCGTGAGGCACAACTCAGCCAGCTGTCAAACAACCCCAGGTACAGGTAACAAGGTCAGAGGCCACCTGCAGAGAAGTCAGAATCAACTCAGCCTGGGTTTACACCCACGACCATCTGTACCTGTGATAATGGAGCGCACCTCTCGGGATGCCACCAGCCCCCAGGGGGACGCCCAGGTCAGCCCTCAAAATCTCAGGCTGCAGATGCCTTTTCTGCTGCCCCCCACCCTCAGCCCTCACCCTGATGGAAGGGAAGGAAGGAGGGAGGACAGTAGGCGTGGCTCAGAGAGAAGTCTGGGCTGCTCCCCTTCACAGCTCCATCCAGTTATTTCAGCTGCGCGGCATCCGTTTCCTCCTGTATGAAAGGGCAGCAATGACGTAAGCCAGCCACAGCGCTGCTGTGGAGGACAGCTGAGCCTCCAGGGCAACACCCCATGCACACCGGGGCCGGGCTGCAGCGCTGTCAGCCTCTGTGGTAGGCCGCCGAGCCACAGCTGGGAAGAGTGGACACAGCAGCAAGGAGGGCCGCGGTTCTCCACTGAAGTCAGAGCACAGGGCAGGCACCCTGAGCACACACCCAGGCTGGCCTGACCGCCCGCTGCCCACACCCCAGGGAGGGCTGGCCTCGGTCCTCCTGACGGCTGCCAGGGATAAGCGACAGCCCTGGGGAAGTGGGTCTGCCAGTGCAGGAGGGCGGTTACGTGGGGCAAGGCACAGACCCTTTACCTGCCATTCTCTCCTGCTGTCCCTAACCTAGCACTAGGCTGGCAGGAAACTTCTATACCTCTTAAAACTTACGCCAGCACGCCCCACCCCACACGAGGGAGGTTGAGGCAGGAACATCCTAAACCCAAGGCCAGCCTGAACTCTGCAATGAGGCTGTCTTTGATATTTACTGTAAGTGTTGGGGATATAGTTGAGCCATAGAGCACCTGTCCAGCATTCATACCTGTCCGTCCCCAGCGCAAGGGGGTGGTGGGGCGCTGCGTGCCTGTGATTCCAGTATTTGGGATGGTGCGGTAAGAGGGTCACTGCAAGTTCAAGGCCAGCATCAAACTGCCTACACAGGGAGACCCTGTCTCACAAAAGAGAAGAGAGGAAGGAGACAGGGAGGAAAGTGGGGAAGGGAAGGAGAGGGGAGAAGAGAAAAGACAGCCAAACCTCCAGTCATCGTACCTCAGTATTTTGGTTGTTTTTGTAGCTATTTGAGCCCCCAGGCCTTATGGTTGCTGGATAACTACTCTACTACTGACCCATACCTTAATCCTTGTTAAAGTAGTTTTTATTTTCTTGTTATTGCTATTTAATTTTAGCTTGCATTAGTTCTTTTAGGACTGAGCATTGATCCCAAGGTTTTACCCTGTCACATTCCAAGGCCTTTCTAAAATTTGAAAGCAGCGTCTCACTAAGTCCTTAGGGTACTTCCTTGCAGTCCAGTGGGCTCAAGCTTGCAGCCCTGCAGCTGCAGCCTCCCAGAATACTGAGATTACTGGAGCTTACCACACCTAGCTGATAAACTAGTTTTTAAAAATCACTATAACAGCAGTAACATCAAGCGCTATAATGTAGCTGGCTTGGGTAATTTAGCCAGTTCAAGGCTGACTTGGGCAATGTAGCCAGATCCTGGTAAATAAATAAATAAATAAATAAATAAATAAATAAATAATGAAACACTGGGAGGGAACTGCGGGTGAAGCTAAGGGCCAGAGTACTGCCTGCCTGCAAAGGCCCTGGGTTCACGGCCTAGCAGATATACATGTTGTAGTGGAGGTTTACTGTGTATTATTAAAGTAAGGTTGCCATTGTAAGAATAGCGAGGCTTGTCTTTCTCTCCTGAGATGCTTCAACCAGTCCATGAGAAAGGGACAAGATACCCTGGCCCCGGGTCTGCGGCGCTGCAGGGCAAGGCCCACTAGGAGGTGGCGCAGCCTCCATGAGAGGGGCACCCCGAGCTCCTCACTTAGGTCCTTGCCTGCTGCCCTCCACGTCCAAAGGCTGGTGAAGCTCTTAGCACATCTCTCCCCGAGGGGCAGGAAGAGGCCTGTTCCCCGTGACCTGACACCTCAGGCTCTGCATGAGCTGGCTTCCCTTCTGACCTGTGCTTCCACAGGCCACCACTGCCTCTCACAAGGGCTGTGTCCTGCATCCCTCCTCCTCCCCCACAGCTCGGGGCACCCGTGTACTGGGTGCTGACTTCTCTCTATTTCATCTATACTTGTCCCCCCAACAAAGCACCATGGTGTGCATGGCGGTCCCTCATGGCTGCAACATTTTCACCTGGGTCCCCAACACACGGTGTCAAAAGGGAAGCTAAAGCTTAGGACACGGATGATGCCAAAGGCCCTGGATGCACAGAGACATTTTAGACAACCTTCCCCACTGACAGCTTCCTTACCCGTGACCCACAGTCTCTAGTGCTGGGCTCTGAGGGTGGCACTAGGGTCCTTGGCTTCCTAGGCTTGCTCTCGCACATCTCCAGCTCTCAGGTAGGACCAGCAGGGGCACACCACCAGGGCTGCTGTGTTCTCTCACAGGCTCCATCACTGAAGCCCTAGGGTCTCCTCAGCCAAACAGGAGGCCAGTTCCAGCCCAACTCCGAAAACAAGGTGGAGGCCACAGAGAGCTCCTGGAGCACTTCAGAGGCTGAGGAGGGCAGGAGACCCACCCTCACTCCTGCCAGACAAGAGCAGACTCTGGGCCCCGGATCTGAGGTTCTCATTTTAGATCTGCTAAATATACACAGCTACCCTCTGCACCGACCCTTCCCGCCAGCAGTGTGACGCTCACGCAGGACTCCACCAGCCAAGAACAGCAGGGACTCTACTTTCCAGGGTCCTGTTCTCTCTCCCAGAAAGGGGACCAGAAAAATAAGTCCCTCCACGGGGGTGCACACCTGCAATCCCATCCCAGCTGCTTGAGAGGCTGAGACAGGAGATCAACAGCGTTGAGGCCAGCCTGAGAGACTTAGAGCTATACACTGCCCCTCCTAAAAAAAAATTAAATGGACCACATGGATGTGGCTCTGCGTGAAGGCCCCATGTACTGGAAATAAATATTCTAAAATTTATTTATTAGGGGCCGGGGAGATGGCTCAGTAGAATAAGCGCTTGCCTAGCAAGCTCAGGGGCCAGGGAGATGGCTCAGTAGAATAAGCGCTTGCCTAGCAAGCTCAGGGGCCTGAGTTCAAGCCCCGGTTCTGCAAAAATAACATTTATTTATTTACTTACTTACTTACTTACTTACTTTTTTGTCTTTTGGACACAGAGTCTCACTATGCAGTTCAGGCTGGCCTTGAGCTCACTCTGTAGCCTAGGCTGTCTTGAATTCACAGCAATCCTTGCCTCAGTCTCCCCACTAATGGGATTACAGTCCTGAGCCACCGTGCCCCGCCTAATTTATTTCTAAAAGATAAGGCTAAGTATGGAGGGCTGCAGCTCAGTGATATTAAGGTCTCATCCTCAATTCAAAAAAAACAAGCCCCAACCCTCAAGTCTTTGCATGGACCGCCTGGCGATCTCCCCACCAGGGACTAGGGATCTGAGGGACAACCACCGTCTCTCTATACGGTGAAATTCCTTTATAGATGCTGTTAGGGCCTCACCTGGCTTCTCAAGAGACACTTTCCTCCCCCATCAGACCACAGGAAGGGCAAGCAGGGCGCCAAACACCCCTCTACCCGGCTTCTCAGGAGAGAGGCTGGAGGCGCAAGCCCCCCAGCGGCCTGCAGCCATCGCTGTCCGAGAAGACCACACTCACTAGGGCCCAAGTCCCCCACCTTGCCCAAGCTCGGACCTTATGATTCAACATTGATCATACAACATTAATTATTATAGATTATCCAAATCTTTTGTATCTTAAACAAAAATGCTAGCCAGGTAGGGGCCCAAGCCTGTCATCCCAGCCTCAGGGAGGAGAGGCAGGACTGCAAGTTCGAGCCGTTAGTGACTTCATGAGAACCGGGGCCAAAATTTTATTTTTATGTGTTTAGTACACAGTCTACAAGGTCTGCAGGGCCTCACTACACAGACCAGACTTGTAATGATCCTTCTGTTTTCAGCCTCCAAAGCGCTGAGATTATAGGCATGTACTACCACGTCATTCACCGTCCTCTCAGCACGCCCCCGCGGTGGGGCCAGCACAGCACGCCAGGGATGAACCCCAGTCCCCGTGCCTGCCTACACAGGCATTTGAATTCCCTGAGCTATCTGGCTGGCCCTTTTCAAAATTTTAGAAATAAAAAGGGCCGGCTGGGACGTAGCTCAGTGTGAGGGCCTTGGGATCAATCACCCAGTACCCCCCAACACAAATGCACAAACTGCTTGTAATACCCAAAATGACAGTCTCTTAGCTTCACCAATTAGAGTATCGGATCCACTGGCAAAGGCAGCCCATGAGCGAATGTTTACCCCAGATGCTTAACCAAAATGTCTTCTTCAGGAGCTCTGAGCGGGCGCTAAAATGTCACCGTGTTCCTCATGAGTCAGGGCCATGACTCAGCAGCTGCCAGGTTCTCTGCAGAGTGCCATTTTTATTTTCATTGTGCAATCAGGTACTAAATTCCAGGAACACCAAGGCCAAGCTGAGCTCACAAACAGGGCAAGGGTGAGGTTAATGAAGCGGCCCGCTACACTCAGCCTCTTATAGACTGACTCCCTGTCAAGGTCAGCAGGAGAATGTGGGGCTCTAGGAACTGGGAAGTAGCCTGGCCAGTGTCCAGTGGCTCTGCTCAGACAGACCCCAGGGAGAACACACCCCCTCATCTCCATTCCAGCACAGTGCTGACTCAGCCTACCTACACCTCCCCCCACCCCCCCGCAGCCGCAGGGAGCCAGCCCTGCAAGCCAGCATCTTCTGTATAGGGCTGGAAAGAGAAGGTAGCAGCTGGCTTTCGGGCCTGTGAGTCATTTTGCTCCCCCTAGACAGAAAGCCTCAGTCACGTTTTCATTTTTATTTATTTTTTTTATTTTGAGATAGGATCTCACTATGTAACCCAGGCTGGCCTCCAACTCACAGAGATACTCCTGCCTCAACCTTTTGAGTGCTGGGACGGCAGGCCTGTGCCACCTCACCTGGCTATTTTTATTTTTTATTATGAAAAGATACAAATTTGTGGAATACTAAAAAAGAACACTATGAACTCCCGTTAACCCTAGATCTAGTATAATTATTGCTGAGATTTTACTAGTTTTATTTCAGCTCTTTGTCCTCCAAAATATAGGAACTGTAAGTAAAAAGACATTTTACCCCTTAATAATTCCTTAGTAGCCAGGCTCCCAGGGTCCACTCCCCCGAGGAGTCCCCTCACTCTGTCCCACAGGACCACAGCTGTGCTCAGTGACCAAGGCACAGGGGCAAGCCAGGCGTGATCGCAGCTCTCTGGGAGGTTGAAGAAAGGTTCTTTATCTCTGCAGGCTCTTTTAACCTGAAATAGCCGAGCAGAGACGGGAAAAGAAATCCCAAAGCGCTCTGACTCTCCCATTCAGAAGATGGGTGAGGTGAGGCGTGCGCTAAGTTGCGGAGACCACTATGAAGCGCCTCTGAGCGGGATTTAACACTAACAAACTGGCTTTTCGTGTTTATCTGTGAGTTTGCCCAAGGCCAGGGCAACAGACTCACACGCAGGGAACCTCCCTGTATCCCTGGTCCGCACTGAGGCCTGTGTTGGGCTGTGAGGCTGTGAAGCCTCAAATGACACAGTAAGGCCCCAGCTGAGGACCTTTGGGCCACCCCCACTCAGCTCAGGAGGCTGCAGCTGCAGATTCTCCCTCCTGCGGTGAAGGCCTTCCTGGGGATAGCATAGCTCTCCTACACCAGCGTGTGTATTCCTGGGCGGGGTCCTTGAAGGGCTCCCAAGCCCTGCCCAGACTTCTGCATTTTCTTCAGTGTCCCTTCCTTTGTTTGAAAAGCTAATACATACAGGCTGCCCAGAAAAGTTCTAGATTCTAAAGCCGAGAAAAATCTCTGTGCGAGGGTTAGAATCCTCCTGGAGCCCTGAAATCATCCCTAGTCTCATGTATCTAAGCCCTCACCATGCACGCGTTTGGGAGATTTCAGGCCTGATCAGTCCTCATTAACTTGGCGATAATATTAATGCAGTATTAAGTGACTCATTTTTTTAAAAAATAGAATGTGGGATGGGTGTGGTGGCGCACGCCTATGATCCCAGCACCCAGGAGGCTTGTGGGGGGCGGGTTGCTGAGAGCTGGAGGCTACAAAAAAGTTCAAGGCCAATCTGAAATGCATAGCAATGCCACTTTTTAAAAAAAATTTAAATAACAAACAATTTAAAATTCAAATATGCTGAGCGTGAGTTTTTGCTCTCTGAGACGAGGTCACCAGAAAGCGTGTGAGCTCTGGAGAGAGTGGGATGGGATTTCTTTTTGTTTTCAGGACAGAAGCCTTCCACTTACATCACAGTGGACCTGGTCCCTCGGTGAGCGCCGTGGGGGCCGGTTGGTGGGTTCCGGTCAGAGTACAAAGTGCTAACTTGTGTCCCTGATTCAGCATGGCTGCTTCCCAAAAACAACCGCTTATTGTCCTAATGACCACTTCCGCCTTCGCTCCCTCCCCGGTCTTGGACACCTGTCCCACTCACACAAGGGAGCCTCCAACCAGCTCCCGTGTGTCCCTGCACATGCCCCTCAAACTCCACCCCCAGCAGAAGCCCACATAGCCTCAGGCTTCCTGTCTCGGGGCAGAGGACCCCCAGCTCCCTCGCATTCTCTCCAAGCCCTCAGTCAATAAAGCCTTCTCCCCTCCCTGCGCTTGCCTAAGCAGGTACTTAGTCCACTGAGCTGGGAAAAAAACTAATACCGGTGTCTCTTCCAGATGGCTTGGGAGTCCCCAGGGACAAGGACGAGTGGACACACTTGTGGCTGTGTCACAGGGGCATAGTGGCCTTGCTCCCCAGCCCCTTCCCCACTGGCACTGTCCCCCCGGCCTGCTTCTTAGCCACTGGGAAGCATGAACTCCACTCTGCCAAGCCTTCCACCACGAGGTCCTGGGAACCAGCCCTGCACCCTGCATGTCACCGCCCAAGCAGAGCAGCGAGTGCAAAGGCCAGCGTTAGGCAAAGTCACCGTTGCCAGCTTGTGTGATAGTCCCTGGGTCAGCAGCAGGCGGAGGCTGATGTGGGGTCCTCCTGGTTGGTCCTCCACATCCCTTTCTCCCTGGTCAATTGACTCTTAAATTTAGAGGCCAAATGTAAGGATATTTTTTGGCTCTAGAGCCCATCCAGATAATTCAGGAAGATTTTTCTCAATTGTTAAACAAATATAATAGGGCATCCCTAAATCCCAGTAGAATATAGGAGGGCTTAGCCTCCCAGGAAGGCTGAGGCAGGAAGATTGCAATTTTAAGCCCAGCCTGGGCAATTTAGCAAGACTCTATCTCCAGAAAGCAAACAAATAGGCTGGATGTCATGGTAGAAACCTAGAATCCCAGCATTTGGGAGGCTGAGGCAGGAGGGTCTTCATGAGTTTGAGACTAGCCTGGGCTACAAATGAGCTCAAGGCCAGCCTAAACTATATAATGAGACCCTGTCTCCAAAAAACAAAAGTTAATTAATTAAAAAGGGGTTGCAGGGGCTGGTGAGATAGCTCAGGGGTCTCAAGTGGCTGCTTAGGCAAGCTTAGGCAAGTGCAGGGACTGGGGCTTGATCCCCAGCACCACATGCCTTGCCAGCCCTGCCCCCAGAGCAGGACGAGCCATCCACAGAAAAAAGAAAGGGGGTTGAATAAGGGCACACCCACAGATTCTAGATATTGGGAGACAAGCCCAATGTTCCGTGCAGGCGGCTTCTCCAGACTCCAACCAGCCTGAGGACCTGGTGCAGGAAGGGCATCCAGAGTTCAGCACAGCAGCACGGTTTTTAAAAATGTATTTAGTGGGCTGGCGAGATGGCTCAGTGGTCTAAAGCACCTACTTGGAACAAGCTTGGCAAAG
>NDGN011251885.1:0-16010 GCA_002564285.1 Tympanoctomys barrerae | reverse complement strand
AACATCAGCGCTAGGAAACTGTTTGGATCTTAGAATGTCAAAGAATTTCTGTTAGTTAATTATTATTTCTATATTTGTGAATATATATGCATATATTTGATAGTATGCATGAAAGCATTTAACCTTTTTTTGTATTTAGTACAGGGTCTACAAGGTCTCACTACACAGTTGGACTCCTAGTGATTCTCCTATTTTCAGCCTCCCAAGAGCTGGGATTACAGGTGTGCCCACAACACCCAGTCTTAATTACCTTTTCAGCACGCCCCAGGAGAGGAGTCTGTACAGCATACCGAGTACTGAACCCTGGCCATTGCACTCTGCCTGAGTAGGTGCTTTAGTCTGCTGAGCTATTTGGCTGGCCCTCATACATATATATAATATATATATATATATATATATATATATAAATTATAGATTGCACATGTACATATATATGACAGCAGTCTAGTAAGAAATATATAATAGTTGTTATCATCATTGTATATTAGCTTATATGAAGTATAGAATATTTATTTGTATATTTTTAAATTTATTTATTTATTTACTTATTTATGTGGTGCAGGGTTTCACTAAGCAGCGTGGATTTGTAGTGATCCTCCTCTTTTCAGCCTTCCCAGCCCTGGGATTATAGGCATGTGTCACCATGCCTAGTATCTATGGCCGGCACGGTGCACCCAGTGTTCTGGGTGCCCGCACAGCCTGTGGTAGTTAGACTTGAGACCTTGCGCTTGCCACACAGGAGCTTATATTGCTGAACTAAATTCACAGCTGTGATTACATATTTTAATATAGGTATTTTGAGCTTTATAACTATAGATTATTGAAGGACATCATTTTCTTGAGAAAATATGAGAAATTTTAAATTTGTTTCAGATATTTTTAAAGGAAGAGGAAATATAACTATTTCTAATTAAAGAATGTGTATAGAAAATTCTAGGATGCTGATGAGCTCTGTATGATTCATAGAAATCAGGAGTTAAATTTCAACTTCCAGTCTATGGTAGGATTTTAGCAACAAATTATACTAAATACCATTACACTCTTTTTGAAGCTGTTGGAGGTTCTTAAATTTTCTTATGCAGAGTGATTCAAGGATTTAACTAGTATCATTAGTGGTTTAGCAGGGGCTGGGGAGATGGCTCAGTAGAGTAAGTGCTTGCCTGGCAAGAGCAAGGGTGTGAGTTCAATGCCTGATTCAGAAAAAAAAAAAGATTGGATTAGTGGTTTATCATATTGTCAAATTGATTTGATGTCAGTATCCTTACCTGAAAGAAATCTGTGACATTTTTTAAATCTTAACAATACTCCTTACTTCTAAAACAGAGATAAATTCTCCCACTTATTATATGAAATATCACCATAATTAGTTGAAAACCCTCACGTAAAATATTATTCAATACAAGTTTTTAAACACCACATATGTAGTACTTTGATGCATTCAGTGTAACTAAAATATGTTCTCTACCATTGAGGAAACTTAAATAACTATGGATATATTTGATCTCTAGAGGTTTCATAGATATAAACTTCTATGATTCTATTCAGTTTTAAAAATAATCAGAAGATTTAATCAGTACGATCTCAGCTCTTAGTGGTATATTTGTTTTTCAAAACTGATTGTATATCCATTTTCTTATCTGAAAACAGGTAAATTTTTAAAAATAGACTAAAATCTTTGTCCTAAGTGCTTTGACTTAGTAAAATTTTGCATTGTATTAAAAATTTTTAATAGTCTCTTTCAGGATCTGTGTTTTATAGAAGCAAGAATGAATATAGAAGCATGAACAGAGGTAAACAGGAACATTTGGATCCTCCAAAAAACAGTGGTTCAGTCACAAATATCTAGGCTTAAAGGTCCTTGATGATGTCTAAAATTGGTCCTTTTCCAGTGCATTTTTTTGTACTATCTTTGCTAGCATCACCTAAGTGTTGGCTTTGACTTCTAACGTCCTATGTTGCGATGTGGTTTTTAATTTGATGGCATATTTCAGATACCATAAAGCATTTACAATTTCGTCCTTCATCTTCTCACAGCCAGTTCTTAGCAGCAGATTATCCAGTTGTTTGATGGCTTAAAGATACTGCCTGATCTTCCAGAGTAGAGAGCTATTGTAGGAATCTACTGTAGTGTTCATTTGGGAAATCAATGCACAACAAATAAACATCCACTACTGTTGCCAGCAGGTCAAGGAAGGCATCATGATATATGTGAAGTGCTGAAGCAATGTGCTTACATCCCAAAGAGAAATGATTTGAAGTTAACTCATGATTTACTAGGTGCCATTCATTTCCCAAGCTCTCAAAATGTTATTTGAATCCATCATTTTTCTTCCTTCCATTCTTTCTCCATTACTTGCTCTTAGCCCTGAATGAATTCGTGAGACATTAGTATATCCCTGGCAAATACCAGAACCATATTGGATTTGGGCAGCGATGATAAGTGTGCTATCTCTAATGGACTGGGTGGGCATAGCAGGAAATTAAATTTCCCTGTAGCTATGTGATAAACTTGGTGAGAGACTGACTTTCACCTCTTTACCTTGCAAATCTGCTAAGTTTTCTCAGCATCAGATTTCCTAAACTTGTCACTGAAGCACCACCATTACAACATTTCCTGTATTTACACACTGATACCTCTGTGTCTTGCCTCTGTATCCTGCCTTAATATGGCTTTTCATCATTTGTTCTAAATAAATAAGTATAAAGATGGATGTTGTGACTATCAAATAAGAAAGCTAGATTTTGTAGGTGTAATACTCCACTGTTTCTCATTTTTTGGTTTGTTACTCAGTTTTAATTTAATATTGTCTGATAAGCAAAGTTACTCAGGGATGAGACCATAATACATTAAAACATCATGTGCCTAAAATATGAAATTGAATAGAAGCCTTAGGGCAAGCGATTCAGGATAAAATTTTTGTTAGCTATGTTTGTCCTTGGGTGCAGCAGGACATTTTATTTTCTGCAAATTGGAGGTGATTCATGCTCTCCATCTCTCTTCTAGGGACACTAGCTGATAAAAAATAACAAAAGCATGATTCCACATTGAATTTCCAGGATCCAACATGGAGAGAGTTTCTGTGTGAATGCATAAAAGATTTATGTTAAATAAAAACCAAGTATTTGAAAAAGTATAAAATTCTATGCAGTACACATATAATAATTCATTACTACTTTATTTATCTTCAGCTTGTGCTTTTTAGGGGTGTTTGGAATACCTGGAAAATCGCTTTTTAGCTCTTTCTTGGTAAGCTTGGCTATGACAGCAGGTCAAGGGTAAGAATGACATCATGTAAGGAGGACTTGGGATGTGATATTCAGCATGTGGATTCCATGCTAGTGAGGGGCGTGGCACCTTCATGCATTAAAATAATGAAACAATGCTGGCAACAATGCAGATGAATACTCTGATTTTAGGCATTGATACACTTTGTATTTTCAACCATGCAAATTTAGGTGATCTAAAGGGTCTGCCAAAGCAGACTGAAATTTGCTTGATAATTATGCATCTGATTATATAGGAAAACTGCATATATATATTCCATTATAAGAAATGTTTTCCAAATGAACTATAGCCATTACCATCACCTCGTATAGTATCAGTAATTAAGCACAATTTCATGGTCAGATGTGCTTTCTGATTTGCTTTTTAGGGGCTCTACAAACATTAACTTTGGTCAAGAACACCATCAAATAGCTAACGGATTTTCATCATCAAATATTGAAATATGACCATCTTTTCATCTTGTAGGTGTTCAGAAAGGGATTTGGAGTCAATCTGATTAAAAGATACATTTTGGAGCAGTAGGATGTAAGTAGGGAGACTCCAAATGTCTTCAACATGGTTTAAAATGTTCTTTACATGTTGATTTCAGTTTGACTGTTCAGTTATACTATTTGAGCTAAACATTTGGAGACTCTGTGAGCATTTCACACATCTACATATTTCACTTATGTATCCCTAGTGACAGGAAACGTTTTTGGCACGTAGTACTTGCTCATTGCATAATGGCTGAATACATGAATGCTCAAAAACTTATATCATTACCAATACCTGCAATCCCTGCCATTTTTACTTGAGTGCAGTGATGCATTCTTAAAGTGGAACTCAAATATCTTTGTCCCTGTTGAAAATTCCTTATTCTTTCAAAGCAGGCCTTTGTCAGTGGTTTCTTTTATATGAGAAATGCAATCTATAAATGGAGAGCAAAAGAAAAAATAGGTAATAGGCAATAGGGAGATGGATCTGGGGTAAATGTTACAAGAACTAAAAGACTGAAGGAGGGGGTAGAGGAGACAGGAAATAGATGAAAATACACGTGAGATGTGTCATGCATATCTATCAATTCTCTACAAGGAACTTACCAAAATATACTGTAAATATATATTAATAAAAATGCATGTTGAAAAATGGAAGAATTAGGTCTCGTAGTGATTATTCAGCAACTGTCTATTGTGAAGTCACACACAAAGGTAATAGTTGTTTTTGTCTTTTGGATGTATAACCAAAATAATTAATAATGAATTATTAATAATTATAAGTAATTAATAAGTCATTCATTGTAGATGAACATGCTGATGCACACCTATAAGTTTAGCACTCTGGGAGAGTGAAACACAGAGATCTCAAGTTCAAGTGCACCTTGAGGAGACTCAGATCTCAAAAAAGGACTGGGGTTATAGCTCATTGTAAAGGGTCTGGATTCAGTATAACAAAAAATAAAGATATAACACATTATTGTATATATTTTCTCACCTTCAAAAAGTAATGCAAAAAAGGTAATGCATTCTGGATATCTAAATTGTGGAAAAGCAAATATCTGCAAAAGTCATCTATATCCCTTCCCCAGAGTCACTAGCACAATGTTGAGCCATCGCGTCCATGTGCTCTTTCACTGGTGTATTTGTGGAAGAGAGTGATAGGGAAGGGAAATAAAACTAAAAGAGGAATCATGTCTCAAGCGTTTTTCCTTATGAGTTGTGTATTCACTTAAAAGTATATCATCCACATTTTCTCATGCCCTTGCTCTGCTATAAAATTGTGTATGTTCCCATGTTCCATTATTTCCTGCACATAGCTACATTTTTTTCAAAATTAGGTTATTTGTGCCTTTTTCCCCAATGCACGTAATCATGGAAAACATTCCAATTATCTTACAAGTAGATTTATTGTGTTATTAAAGTTGAGTGTGAATATGCCATGATTTCCAACAGGTGAAAAATTACAAGTTAAAGGATAGAGAAAGCAAGCAAAATGCACTGCTAGTGAGATTCTCCTCGCATGGCCTGCTCCTTTCCAGGCCCACTCATCTCTCTTCGTTAGTAAGCACTGTCAACTGCATTCCAAAGACAGCCTCTTTTCGTACCTACCCCACATTATCATTGTCAAACTCCAAACTGGCTTTCTGCCTTTCACTTTCTGAATACTTTTCTACAAAGCAAGCATAGCAACCTTAACATAAAAAAAAATTTAAAAAAAAACATGTTAAGTCATACCTTAAACATAGTTGTATGACTACTAAGATAAAGACTTCTTCACTCCTCATTTTGGCGTTCGTGGCTCTGAGAGCTCTGGTCCTGCACATTTCTGCAGCAACCCTACCCAACCACCCCACCGCATGCTTTCATCATGTTAACCTCCATTCAGTTTCCTTTGTTATTATTTCCCCAGCACTCTGCTCCACGGTGACTCTAGAAGGCCAAACCTGTCTAAGCCCTGCCTCATTTTCCCTCAACACTCTGGTTATTTGTCCACTTAATTCTCATACATTTTATGAAGCCCAAATTAAGAGCCTGTTACAAAAAATTTTTTCCTCATCTTCAGATAAGTGAAGATATCTAATGTATCTTCATTGACAAATGTCAATATGGCCAAGGGTGGAAATTTTCCTTTGCTACTTTGCACTATTACTTTTATGTATATTATTTTCATAAAATATCTTCCTTATGGCAGTACACACTCTGTGGTAGCAATAATTGTGTTAATTTTGTGACAGTATTCTATCAGTAATACATAATATGATACCTTATGGGCGGTGATAAATAAGGTAAAAATTTGCATTATTTTATCTTATGTACCTTAACTAGTAAACATTTATGATCTCACAAAATTTTTAGGGAGTTTAGTAAGATTAGTTTTAACAAAATTCTATATTGACCTACTGATAAACAACAAATAACACTGCGTGTGTGTGTGTGTGTGTGTGTGTGCGCGCGCGCGCTCGCGCTTGCGCATGCATGTGTGTTTATTACAAAGAATTGGCTTGTGGAAGGATGAGAAAGTAAGATTTTCTGCTCGCAAGCTGGAGATGCAGGAGAGCTGATAGGGTAACTGCAGTTTGCCTAAAGACTTGAGGAATGGGAAATCTAGTGATGCAAGTCTTAAACTGGGAGCAAATGACCCATGTCTGCGGTCAGAAACATGTAGAAGGAGCAAATTCCCTTTACCTTACTTTCTGTCCTATTCAGGCTTCCAACAGATCAGAGTAGGTATACTTATGTCTGAAAGGTTGAGCTTCTTTTGCTTAGTCCATAGATTACAGTGTCAATGTCTTCTAGAAATTCCCAAACACAAAAACAGAATAATATCTATTTAACTATCTGGGCATAAATGGTCAACTTAAATTGACACATAAAATAAAATATCACTGATAGCTACATATAGACATCCTGTCTTTTTTATCAATTATTTTTTAGTAATACTACTGCATTTACATTGAAAATTACAAAATTTTGACACTGCCACAATCTAATAAAATATGGAAATGATGTAAAATATTTACATTGAAAATATTGAAATCAAAGACCTAAAAAATCCACATTAGACAGGCAGTTGACTTCTGCAAAGAAGGTCTTGATCCCAGACTGAAGAGTGGATGCTGCAGATTTGTCTTCTATGTTCCGTGTGACTTTGAGCATGTCACCATCCAACTGAGAAATTTTGTCCTTTATGGGAAGAAGAAGGGGAGGACAGTAGGATAAATTTATAACTTCCTTTGGTATGTGTCACACTCTCCACACCAATCTACATTATGGCATTGTATTTGGCATTGTCCTTGCAATATGATGATCATTGCATGCCTTTCTTTTTCCACATAAACATATGCAACTGATATAGAAAAACTGTATAGGGCAGAATTGATAAAATTAGTATAAGACTGTGTGTATTGACCACAAAACAAGTGCTGATTTACAATATAAAACCTTTATATGTATTTGGAAATAATAGCACTTTTCTCAGCTATGTGATTTGAATGCTACTGCACATGTGACAACAACTAAGAGTGCTTGGTTATTAGCAGATAATTAGTTCATATTCAATGAGTTAAAAATTAACATGCTATACAGTATGTGTATGTAAGAAGTACAAATTGTAGTCGTACACACTTCTCATATCAAGGTTTTGTTTATCACAGAGACCTGCAAAGATAGATCAATTTCTTTCTCTGTAGTGCTCATAAAAACTTATTTACATCTTCCTGTAAGAGCACTTGGCTAGAAGTCTGAATTACTGCATGCATATGGGGTAATTGTAACAGAAGAAGTTGCATATCAAAGACATTGTTTCACACAACTAGTAATTAAGATCTACTAGCTGTTGAGAAGCAGTAACCTTGAAATGCATTTTTGGCTCTGTGTATCACAACAGCAACACTTTACGATTGTTCATAAAAAACATGCCTGGGTTTAGAAGTTCCGGTTATTAAATGAATAAATAATGTGGCAAGTGCACAGGAAAAATAACAATTTGTATAATAAACAAGAGTTGTTTGGGTATTTCAATGATTTATTTTTAACAATAACAGTTTAAATTAGATATTGGGATATTCATAATCATTGTACAAACTCTTGTTGAGCATTTTAGCTCTATGGACTTAATATAATATACATTTGCAATGTAAGCTAATTTGTCTAATAAAATGATGAAAAAATCTACCAGTTCAATGAAGCAGTTTTATAAAGACTGTAATTTAAAGACATTAGAGTATTAAGCAATCATTTCATGCTGTTTCCTGCCTGCATGTTGAGCAGTGTGTACACAAAACTAAAAATTCAGATATTTCAGAAGAGTTTCAAAAAATTTAAAATCAAGTTGAAGCTTCTTTCATCCAACCAGAATGTTCCCTAGGTACAAAAGTCAGCACAATGCAAATGTCTAATTTGCATATCTCCTGATCAGACATGCCTTGAAAAGTGTAATTAACCTGACATCGAATCCTATCTGAATGGTTATGAGTTTGTTAATATGGTAAGGTTGAGTTTTCTTTTTCTTTTAATCTCTTTTGTTAGTATAAAAATTTTACTTATGTTGTTTCACACTTTTCCTAATTCCAATTTAAACCCGAGCCCAAGAAGTTTAATATTTAAACTTTTTGAATCAGGTTCCTTTTTGTGAATGTGGTAGTTTTCCATTACTGCAACAACTTAATATAACTTCATGAAAGAGAAAATGTTTGAGTGCCTTATTGTTTCCCAGTTTCATGCATGACTGTACAGGTCTGCTGCAAAAGCTCCTGTCTGCACAGGACAGAGGCTTTGCATGGTGGAGGCAAAAGATAAAAACTACCACGCTTGCTTGGGCAGCACATATAACAAACTAAAGCCAGATGTATCAGGCAGTGATAGGAAACAAATTTCCCTTGGAGTAACTAATTGCATAAACACAGGACTTCTTCCTGAATATGGATTATATTAGAACAAAATGAAACTTGTATAACCTCACTTGTGAACATTGGTCAGAAAATGTAATCAGTAAATACAAATCAATCTTTGTTGTCAAAACCTGAAATGACTGATAACTGATAGCTACATTAGACTTATGATGCTGGTGTATGACAATGTTTCTATAAATGAATGAATGAATAAATAAATAAAAAATGTTGGTTTCTTTGTATTCCTGATGTTTTCTCTAAAGTGTTCATTAAAGTGTGGGCACTCCAACTAACATAAAATTGATATAAATATCTGAAGTTTCAAGCTTGAATAGAATGAAATTCTGTTTATTAAATTTCCAACACGTAATTATATGTTATGCATTTCATAAGATGCAAATGAATAGCCACTTATAATTATTTTTAAAATAATTTGAACTCAAAGTTTGGGTTTAGGAGGTAGGAGCAAGATGAATTAATAAGGAACAAGATGAGGGCCAGCCAGATAGCTCAGAGGACTAAAGCACCTGCTTAGGCAGAGCAGAGCAGCTGGGGTTTGATCCCAGGTGTGCCATGCCAGTATAGCTCCCAGGGCACACTGAGATAGCAATTGAGACTAGGTGTGGTGGCGTGGGACTGCAAACCCAGTGTTTGAAAGGCTGAAAACAGGAGAATCACTTTGAGTCCAGATTTATGTGGTGAGACCATATAGACCCTGTAATCCCTGTACTAAATACATAAGAAAAGAAAAAAAAAGCAACAAGATGGCACATCTCTTTCCTATGATTTTATAGATGGAAAAATACACAGAGTGAGACTGGCAGCAGCTTTGTCTAAAAAATTCAGTTCAGAAAATTCTGAGCCCTGAATTCGTCCCAGGAAGTACAACTTCGGTTGCATCTTCGCTCCTTCCCTCAAGATGCTTTCAGAGTAAGGAAAGATTCCCAGAAGCCTGGAAGCCACCTGTCACACGTTTCCCACTCAGCTCATTTGTTCTACTCAGGATACCAAGTGAGCTTAACAAAGAAATCAAAGGAAGCCTGTTATACTTGAGAGCTTGGTGTCAGTCCAAAGTGTCAGGGGATCATATGTGGACATTGTGGTCGAGTGGCTGTTAGGAGGCGATGTCTGTTGGGGAAAACGTAGATTGCTGGGGCAAAGCCTGGAAGGGCTAAGTTCTCTTTCCCATTTGCCTTCACTTTCTCTGTTTACTGTTTGCCATAAATAAGCAGCTCTCTTCTGCCCCACCCTTCTGCTATGCTGTGTTACTCTGCATCTAGCCAACTGTGGCCTGAAACCTCTATAAACTTCAATCCAAAATAAAATTTTCTTACTTTAAATTGTGGGTGTCAAGTATTTCCCACCAGAAATTAGGAAAATGACTAAAACAAAGTCACAGCACCAATACTGAATTGTCTCAAGTCTCAAAAATATAAGATATGCTGGTACATCCCTATAATCCCAGCATGCAGTATAGTGAGGTAGAAGGAATGGATAAAGGAAATGTGACATTAGCATATATGAAGTTCAAAAAACTTGAGTCATTTGTAGAAAATGAATGTACTTTGAAACCTGTTATGGTTTTTGTCTATTTGTCACCCCACAGCCTCAAACAACCATGGGGCAGACTTCTCGAATTAGTGATTAACTCAGGATCCACTGGGATTATGGGTGTATGTGCTGCTGGGATTGTGGGTCCTGCACCCAGCCTGGGGCAGATATCCTGAATGTAACATAAGGGACACAGACTTGCTCTCTGTAGCCATTGTTGCAATTACTCCTCCCTTTTTGCTCTTAATGTTTTGCTGCCTTCCGCTGCTATGAACTGCTGGCCTCTGTCATGTTCCACTCTGCCTTGGAGCCAGATGAGTATGGACTGAATTCTCCAGTAACTGTGAGCTAAATAAACTTTTCTTTCCTTAATTTTGGGTGTCAGGTATTTGTTCCAGTGATGAGAGAAGAGTAACTGAGACAAAACCATAATATTAAATGAAACAAGTAAGACACACCATCTTAAACCTCATGTGGTTTCTCTTATATGAGAAACTCATCATAAAGATAAAGAGCAAAATAAAAGATAGTAGGATGTAGAGAGGTAGCTTTTTCTAAAATGGCAAGTGAATCAAGATATGGAGGAAGGAGAGGGGAGGGAATGGATCGGAACATGAAGTGGGATGGGTTTTAGATGCGCACCAATTTCTTCCAAGTAATGAGAACATTGTATGGCAAAGGTGTACTGATAAAAACAAAAAAAAAATTTAATTCAAACGCCAGCCCTCTGAACTACATAATTAAACCTCAGAAAGAAGAAGAGTGCCAAAACAGATAAAACAGATACATTTCTAAAACACTTCCTATCTCAGCATATGTCTGACTGTAGGTTTTGGTAATAGAACATAATAATTTTACAAAAATGACCTTCCTATGCAAATACACAGTGTAAATGTAAGAATTCATTTTAAAATACCCCAAGCTCACAGCCATTTAAAAAGTGGTTTGTAGAAAAATATAAAGGATGTGAATGTATGTTGAAAGATTTGTTTACTAGGTACATACAAGTATAGATACAAATATATATTGTTTGTATTAGGAATGCTGAAGACAAATTATTGAATAATCAACATGGAACAGAACTCAATTGTGGACATAATGCAAATTCATGAGAGGCATTCAGGTATTTGTGTAAAGAAGAAAAATCAACCCATGAACACAAGGACTTTTAGATGGTGAATGATGATGCTACTGACAAAAAAATCAAATATCTCATTAAGTTAATTTTAGGAAAGGGCTGGCCAAATAGCTCAACAAATTAAAGCGCCTGCTTAAGCAGACTCAGACTCAGTGTAATCCCAGCAGTTAGGAGGTTGTAAACAGGAGAATCACTACGAGTCTGATCTACGCAGTTAGACCCTGTAGACCCTGTAAACCCAGTCCTACCATACAAACAAACAAACAAACAACAACAACAAAGCTAATTTTAGGACAGATGAGCTATTCTATCGATTACTTCCATCACTGAGAAATTATATTACCTGAGTGGACTGAGTATTTCTAACACCTACTTTTTTTTTTTTTTTTTTTTAATTTTAGGGAAGAGTCTACAGGGTATTTAGGGTCTCACTATTAGATCGGACTTGGAGTGATCCGCCACTTTACAGCCTTCTAAGAGGTGGGATTCTAGGCACGCACTACCACGCCCAGTCTCAATTGCCCTCTCACTGCACTCCGGGGCCAAGGCCGGCATGGCACGCCCAGGGATGAAAGCCCAGGCCCTTGCGCCTGCTTGCAGGCACTTTAATGCACTGAGTTATTTGGCCGGCCCTCATAACAGCTACATTTACTAGGCAGGAATCAATTTTTTAAAAAATCACAAAGAGGCAACCTGCTGTCATAACAGGCTAACTCTTCACGATGGGCCTTGCAAGCAGATAGGAATCTGACGCTGGCTCCACAAACCCTCAAATGAGAAGAGCACACAGACTCATGGAATCATGCCTTCCATGCCAGCTGGGATCAGAAGATAATTTTCCTTTCTGCTTCCTCTTTCTTCTCACTCTACCCGCAAGGAAAAGTCATTTGAAAACCTCCCACTAGCATTTTTTGGCTGACAGAATATGTAAATGTCATCTCTATGTGCAAGTTTGCATAAATCAATGATTCAATAACGTTTCCTGCCTCACTAGAATCAGTCTTAGAAAAAGAAAGAGTTCCTAGAACAACAGAAAAACAATTGCAACACTGTATATTTTGATGAGAACACTTCTCTATATTAAAGCCTAAACTCTAATCATCCGCTTGGTAAGAACATGAAATTTCTGCAATACCTTACATATTTAATATCGTTCAACACACTTTCCTGGAAGCATCTAACCTCCGAAAGTTGAAATGATAACATCAGGCAGGGAAGCAGAATGAGGTTGGAAAAATTTTAAAAGTAGCTGCAAATAATCAACAGGTTTCATAAGACAGCATGATAATATGAAGACATTAGCATCTAAGGAAGTCACCTGAGGACACATCAGGGATCCTGTAAGAGATCCTGACAAATGTTCTTTAAATATTCTCTCCTTTAAGATGTTGCTCCTCACAAAGAAATTCGCTGTATTATTCTGGTTGCGCATACAGAAAGCTGAAAGCCAGAACTCTCTGGATGAGTCTTACCTTGCTTTATTTGAAATTTGAATAAGTACTTTTTCATTATATTAACAGGTAATGAGCTAGAGCACAGCTCACTCTGCAGGGTGCAGTATCTTCTGAACATATGCTTCAGCTTTCATTAAACACACCATAAAAGAATTTGCTTTGTAAATCCCTATCATCTGGGAACCAATTGATGGATTTAATAAAGGGTTAAAAATGTAAAAGAAAGGCTAAGCTTTTCCTTTGATGAGCCTGACATGTATAATTATTATTATTCCTTTAGGACTGCTTCAGTAGGGTATTCCTAAAAGCTTTTTCCAGGCATTCTTTGGTACCTAGAAAGACCATTTATTTCGTGCTGCGATGCCTGAGCAATTATGTAAAGTATTATACTATTGTTTGGCTGCAACACCACTAACATTTGTGAGAATCTAAAATTAGTCACTCAGAGCCAAGACTATCGAATTAAGTTTGTAGTCAACCTAAAGTACACTTGCAGTGTTGCATGAATACAAAGCAGTGAAAAGAATTTCTTATATCTCATAAACTGTGAAACTAATATTCAGAGATGAGTCCTTAAATATATTGAGTCATAGTTGCATTGTTGAAATATCTGTAATCCTTTTCAAGGATTACAGATTTCATTCTGAGCCACCCTGCTCTTTGCATACTCCAGTTCTCATAGGAATACCAGAAATGTTTCTTTGTGTCCTACTTATGAAAATCATTTCCTTCCTTGTTATCATATTTATTACCAAATGAACTTAAAAGTTATCATGTGTACAAAATACTGCAAGAAGAGATAATTTTAAGTTCCCCCTTTGTCCATTTTATTTTCACAAAATTTTATCATCTTAGTGATCTGTTTTTGTGCCTTGTATAGATTGACCCAGAGGTGCTCTCTGGAGGCCTCTCCTGAACAGTTTAGTGGATGTTTTCCTTTATTTTTAACTTTCCATTTACTGTCATTCACTTTGTTTAGTTTGTATCATAACAGCTTTTATATAGTGAGATTGACTTCCCTGGTTACCTCTATTCTCCCTCAATAGAATTTAAACTTTATGAGTACAGGAACTTTGTACAAAAGGCTCAATTTATCCTATTCTCAGTTCCTCAAACAGTATTTGCCATATGGAATATTTACAATTTTTTAAAATGTATTTAGTTGTTTCAGGGTCTCACTACACAGTTCAGACTCATAGTGATCCTCCTGCTTTCAACTTCTCCCGCGCTGGGATTACGGGCATGTGCCACTCTGCCTGGACTCTGGCTGGTTCAGCCGGCCCTGGGGGCTGGGCTGATACCCTATGGGGTGCCTGGTATCAAATTGCAGTTCCTGAGCTTGCTAAGCAGGCATGTTAGTCCACTGAGCTATCTTGCTGGCCCCAGAGTGGTTATAATTAATGTTTGTTTAATCACTAAAGTTTATCTATGCAACAATTTTCTTAACTTTTAATCCTACTTTTACTGAGAATTACTGTATGATAACTGTAAAACCAGCATTTAGTAATTTCACATCATTTCTTTCTGGATAAGGTCATTTCCCAAAGAAAGACTATATCTACCCAGTGGAACGGAAAAAATATTTGCAAAAGATGATATTTATAATACAATAATAGTATCTTTCAGAAATGCCACAAAAATGGAAAAACAGATGCCAACCCTTTTTAAAATTTTTAATGTATTTAGTACAGGATCTAACTACACAGGTTGGACTCATAGTGATCCTCCTGTTTTCAGCCTCCCCAGTCCTGGGATTACAGATGTGCATCACCACTCTCTGTCTTAGTGGCCAGCTCATTGCACATTGGGGAGGGATGGCTGGGCATATGGCCCTGGGCATCAAACCCCAATCCCTATGCTTGCCTAAGCAGGTTCTTAGTCCTCTGAACTATTCCACTGGCCTTGCCAATCTTTTTCTGAATAAGTAAAAGTTACCTGATTGCAGACTAAATTCAATAATAGAGCACATACCATGGCCAATGAAAGTCTAAGTCAAGACCATAAGAAAGATATTCTATTAGTAGAATTTATAATGTATTCCTTTTAATAGAAATAAGAAGGCATTTGATAAAATTCAAAGTTGAATAATTCTTCGTGATAACTGAAATTCTGAAACATTTCCATTGCACTATAAATAAAATGAGATTGCTTATGATAGCTATATTATTTAGCACTATTTAGAAAATGTTAGGTATTAAGGTAGGAAAGAGTAAAATAAGATTGCTAAAAATGGCAGTCATGTTTACACCTATTTTAAAATCATATTAGTAACATATATTTTTAAATGTCTCTAAGAAAATACATTGATAATACTCACTGTTAAATGAATGGTAAAGATCAAGGATTTCATTATGTGTGAAGAGAATATGTTTAGCACTGATAAAAGAGGAAATAGAGTCACTTGTAATAACAAACAGTCATTAATTTCCTGAGAATTGTCTAGAAATCTCATGGAATGACTGACACAAACAACTTGAAACCATACAGAGCTGTCATCTTTATAAGAAGACTCAAATTATAAATTCTTCCATTGTTAAGTAAATGTGAAGAGAATTCATGAATAATTTAAAAACTTTAGATGAAACAAAATTCACAGACTTTTTTGAGCAGAGAGCTGTTCACAAGTTGGACAGCACCCAGAACCAAAAGTGAATGGAGTTCTACCCATCAATGTAAGCAGTGAGAACTTACCAGTCATGCTAAGAGGTAAAGTAAGGGACTGCTTGATTTCCCTGCAGCTAGACATTGCCTTGGTTCAGCAGGGCCAAAGGCTCAAGCACTAGCTGCATAATCAATTGGATAGATGGCTAAAACTGTTTTCTAATTGATCTTTCAAGTCAATTACGAGAAATATTTCTAAATTCTGGAATATTTACTTAAAATCACATGCTATAGAAACAACTACAGGGCAGGGCTGGCGGGATAGCTTATGCAAACTAAGGCAGGCAGAGGGACCACAGTTTGAAACCTGGCACCACATGTCATGCTAACCCTACCCTCAGGGAGGACCTAGCTGCTCCTTCTACCAAAAAATAGAGAAAGAAGGAAAGAAAGAAAGAAAGAAAAAAGAAAGAAAGAAAGGAAGGAAGAAAGAAAGAACTCCAGGTAGAAGAGCCCTTTCTTCTTTTTTTTTTTACTTTTTTTTCATATTTATTTATTTATTTATTTTGACATCAGTTATTTTAAAGAAAAAATATTTTAAAAAATGGCACAAAA
>NDGN011251841.1:0-10851 GCA_002564285.1 Tympanoctomys barrerae | reverse complement strand
AGGCATATAAGAGGGTGAGGGGAACACAATTTACTAAGCTTTGGTTGACAGAACACTTCTGAATCTCCTTAGTATAATAACTGCTGTCAGATTTCTGACCATTTATTGTTCCTTTATCTATTGCTGTCTGCCTTAATGTGTTTACTGTGGTATATCATTGCAGTGCCGACGGGGAAGTGAAGCACTGTGTGATCTACAGCACTGCTCGGGGATATGGCTTCGCAGAGCCCTACAACCTGTACAGCTCACTGAAGGAGCTGGTGCTCCACTACCAGCAGACATCCCTGGTTCAGCACAATGACTCCCTCAACGTCAGGCTTGCCTACCCTGTCCACGCACAGATGCCTTCGCTGTGCAGATAAAGAGGGAGAGCGTGACAGCATTTTTCTAGTTTTTATTAGACTATGTGGGCATTCTTTCTACGTGGACTGCTTGTTTTGCACAAGAAGTGATTTTGTGAATGTGATGTGGAAAGGCCAAGCAGTAGCTGGCCAGGATGGGGAAATAAGGGGCCTGGGGTCTCTGGGACTTAGCAGTGCCACTGCACTGAAATACGAAGATGGAAGCAGATGCTGTTTTTTGGAAAGTCTGTTTCATTGGGGGCGTTTGTCTCTATTTAGCCAGGTACCCTCACCAGAACAGACTGGGCTTGAGGGTAGAGGGTGGGATTCAAAAGCCTTTGAAGAGACAAGATCTCTTTTGGTCTTCAACTTTGTTGGGAGTTCTGATAGTCACACTTTTTCCCAAAACAAGGTTGTCGGTGATACAGTATAAAGGCAACCAAAGGAAAATAGGGAGACTTGTGATTTCATTAAAAAAAAAAAACTAACCCAACAGGGTGAAAAAACATACCCTGCCCCCTGCAAAAGAAAACACAGATCCTTCAATTGAAGGTACTTTTATTTCTTATAGACATAGTTAACAGCTTAGGCTTTACCATCTCATTATCTGCCCTCTCTAAAGAAACATATTGTTCAGAAACCAACAAAGCAATGTTTGTTGCCAGACCAAGGTCTAAACAGAGAAGGTGGCACTAGTAGTTGGATGCAGGCTTCTCTACCAAAACTTGAAAATAAGAGAACTAGAAATGTGACTTAGCAAACACTAAAATCTGTCAGTGCATTTTCTTCTGTCCTACCTTGTATCTCTGAGATGAGGAATAGCATTCTTTTTGTGCAGATAGTGAACTTTGAATCATAAAATGAAGTTGGTGCTTGTGTGGTGTTCCCTTAGCCTAAGGAATGGTCTATTGTTTGAAACCTTTGTAACTTGTTTGTATGAGTAAAGAAGAAGTGCAATCCAGTGCTTTTAGATGGCTTGATATACCAAATATAGAAAGACATTCTTATATGTGCTTCCCCATTTTTAAAGGCCCTGCAAGAGGCCAGGTGTGGTGGTGCATGCCTATAATCCCAGCACTCTTGGGAGATTGAGGCAGGAGATCACTGCAAGTTCAAGGTCAGCCTTGGCTGAGTTTAAGGTGAGTTTAAGGTCTGCCTGAACTGTAAATTGTGAGACCCTGTTTAAAAAGAAAAACAAAAAACAGGCCCTGCAGGAACAATATGGCTTAAGTTACATGGTTTAATTTCCCTTCATCTCCTGTGCTTTGCTGGTAGAACTGGGGAGTCATAGGTGGCTAAGGAGAAGGAATCACATTGTGTCACAGACTTCAGAAAATCAGTCCTAGGGCCCTGTTTTTGCAGGGAAGAGAGAAGGTGACTTTGAGTTTAGAGTGTTAGTAGAAGCCATCTGGAAGCTTTTGTCTTTGCCTTTTTGTTGTCTTGCCATTAAGGCAAAGTGCAAATGCCCTCATGCTCCAGTGGTTGTGATTTTAGGCCAGGAATCTTCTGCTCCATGTGGTTTCAACCTTTTAGCTGAGTGAAGCTAGCTGAACAGAGTGGAGGGTAGGCATCAACTCCTGACTCCTTATGCCCCACACTCATTTGACAGAGTACAGCTGCCCTTGAGCCAGTCCTGGAACCATAATGGGCTTGGTGTGAGTCAACCATTTGAGTTAGGGCTGTGCAGTCAGCCATCTGGGCTGAGCTACAGGTTCTTGGTCTATAAGGCTTATAGGCAGGAAAGCTCTTGTTCGGGGCTGAAAGAAAGGTATTACTTTATCTGAGCACTTACTTGGGTGACAGTGGCTAGAATGAACCATGACAGATTAAAAGTTTTGGAAAAATTTCCAGTTTCTAACAATGAAGATAGGAAAAAAAGGTGTGTTTTTTATTTTTCCTTGTTCACGTTGGAGTTTCAGGATTGGATAAGGTCAGGAAAAATGAACCCCTCCATTATTATTCTGACTTAAAAAGCCCTAAACTAACAGCCAGCACATTGTTTCCCTAAACTGCCAGATTAAAATCTAGCTGAAAGTTTTACCGAGGATGCCAGGCTAATGGCTGCTGCCATGCCTAAGTGGTTTGCACCTGATGTTGAACCTATTTAATACCAGCTGAGAGTCAAGATTGGGTGAAAGGAATCCCTCCTATACAGTTCTTGTGTGTTCTAAATATCTTAAATGAAATATAGCAGGATATAACCTTGCAGTGTTGGTGAGTGTGAATCTGGACCTTGCTGACAGACACCGGCTATATAGGGTGAGCAGGTGCTGACTGCGTATCTATGCTTGGACTGGGTTATGGAGAAGGGATGCTGTTCTGTCAGTTGTTCATTCCTTTTTACCCCTTTTTTCAAATCTTGAATTTATTGCTTTGTAGGCTCTAAGAACCAAGATGATTTGAGAAATTGGAATTTATCTTTTCTTTCCAGTTGTCACATGGTTTGCTTGATCCTGAACCAGTGAAAATGACATTGGGGCAAGTATACCAACCATTGGGTTCCAAGCATGTTAGAAGCAAGATGTTCCTTCTCCATCCTGTGGCTTGAGAGCAAGTCTTGGCTTTCTTAGGAGTCTAATCTACATCATATCCCTTGATTTGGGCCCTGGGAATCTCTTGGTATCTTAACTGCAATCTTACTGTGACAGAAGTACAGACATAGTGTGAGATCAGAGGGGTTCATCATTCTGACTAAATAAGCTAGCCATCAACCTGAAAACAGAATGGGGATGGCTAGACACAGGTCCTAGGCCCTTCCTTTCCAGGTGGCACTTTTATCACAAGACGTCATCTGGCGTCTTATCTTCCTGGCCATAGGTACCAAAAATTTGCCTTGGCTTGGTAGGTTGCCTGTGTTCTTGTCACTGACCTGGCCAAGGATGAGGAGTTCTAAACATTTCTACTCCCTGTCCCAAGACCTTATGGAATTTTCCATTTACTTTAGACCTCAGACACTCTGAAAAAGCTTTAAGAGCCAGTTTGGTGTCTTCCATGTTTCCTGTTCTTGCTGCAAGAAAACAACTTTGTGTTCTGTTGAGCCAGGAATTGCATCTGGGCAAATCCTGTTTTCTAAGTTGTTCTGTGTTACCAGTTAAGACTCCAGAGTAGGCCTTAGAAACCAGAGGGTCCAAAGGGGACCTGCATATAGGTCTCTTGCTGCCAATTGCTTACCTTGATCTCCAGCCACTTGTGACAGACAACATTGTTTCCTTACAAATTCCAGCATGTGATTTTGGTGCCGTTGTTACTTGTGAAAAATCTGTTCTTCTGTTGTCTTTGATGTAGTCCAAAAAGATTTCATGTAGTTTACATAAAAATATGATTCACAAGGAAGCCACCTGTGTGTCTTGTGTTGGGACAATGCATACTGTAGTTCCTAGATCACTT
Organism: Tympanoctomys barrerae; assembly: GCA_002564285.1. Classification (NCBI taxonomy): domain Eukaryota; kingdom Metazoa; phylum Chordata; class Mammalia; order Rodentia; family Octodontidae; genus Tympanoctomys; species Tympanoctomys barrerae. Next base: position 7,123 of record NDGN011251841.1, on the reverse strand, counting down.
TTACAAATTGTTTGTGTCACCAGATGTGTTCAGACATTGCTGTGCAGTTGTGGGAAGGCCGGGGGAAGGTAAGTGGTAATAACATACTGGTTGGGCATTTTGTTTTTTACCTTCCCCAAGAGGGGATAGTCTGGCCAATTTGCTCCGTAATGCAATAAAGACATTGTAATAAAAGCACTTTCTTGTCTTCATGCTATGAAGGGGGTAGGTTGGGGGCAGGCTTGGGAAGGGGACAAGATAAGCAGTTGAGGGTGCTGAAAATCATTAGAATGCACCTCTTTGGTAAGCACCAAAAGACAAGTCCTAGGGCTGAACTGGGCCCCCAGATGTCATGGCATGGTGTTCTCTCCACCCAAAACAGGACATAGACTCAGATACTTAGTGAGATTAAAACAGAGCCACTTTCTGCTCTCTTCCCATTTGTTTACTGGTTCTCTTCATGTAGTTTTGCTCAGAATTAGAAGTATTCCTACATTGTATCTGGAGGTTGGGGCTCCTGTTGCCCCACACTCCAAGGAACTTTAGGGTTCTGACTCACGGGGAACATAATTGGCACACAGCCTCTTACCTGGGCAGTGCACTTCTCAGCCATGAGCCTGTGGCCTCACATGTGTACCCAATTACAAAATCAGATTGAGCAGGGAAAGAACCAGTGGTTCTGAATGACCTTGCCTGTGTTCTTCCTCTGCACTATTTTTATTTATTTATTTAAACTAGATTTTACACTTTAGGACTGATGATGTGAAGCTGGGGATAGTGGTAAACTGTAAAACCAACAGTCCAGAATCTGAGGCAGGACGTTTGTTGCAAATTCAGGGTCACCCTGGACTATATTGTGAGTTTAAGGCCGGCTTGAACTACATAGCAAGACTCTATCTCGTAACATTAAAAACAAACAAAAAACTATTGCTATCAACTGTGATGACTTCTTTCAATCTTGAGTTGTTCCCACTTACGTTCTTGGGACATTGAGATCTTGAACCTCTTGCCTAGCTTCTAAACACAGTGGATGCTTACGTGTCTCACCTGCACTTCAGGCTTGTTCACAGAGGAGAAAGTTGAATTCCTTCTCACCATTTGCCAATTGCCACATAATTCCTTTCCTTCCCAACTGTTAAATTATGAAGGGGTTGTAGTGCTGAATTCAGAGTTGCTACCTGGTGGTCCTAGCTCTCATTCTATTGTTCAATAGTTGAATTCTAATTCATGTAACTATCAGAAATAAGTCACCATCCTTGATAGCTCTGCTTATCTATATGAAACCCTATACCAATCTGTATTAATTTTATCTTGAATACCAATGAGAATATCTGATGTCTCTATTCACTATGTCTAACCCTAATGCCACAGTCCTCCCTTCCATTCATGCTTTCAAGTTCAGTCTCATATAAGCCAGTTATTTGCAAAATACAAACCTGAATCTTATAAAACATTTAATAATTTTTCTCCTACAGTGCATCACAAGGTTCTTTTTAAAAAAAGAGATGGAACTTATGCTGTGTGGCTAGCTGAGCCCAAACTCGAGCTCAAGTGATCCTCTTGCTTTAGCCTTTAAAGCAGCTGGTAGGACAGCCACTGCACTTGGCTTAATTACAAAACTCTTAAAATGACCCGGTATCTTCCAGATTCATTTTCTACCATGTCTTTCACTTGCTGTCCTCTCTGCTAATCTCAATGGCCCCCAAGAGGGCCTTTTCATTCTGCACATTCCCTGGGCAATCTATTTCATACAGCCCTTCCTGATGGCTAATTCTGCATCCTTCCCCACAGTGCATCTTTCCTCCTTCCCTCAACTAGAGCTGACTCCATACTGTCATTTTACTTAAGGCCAACACCCTGGGTTACCCTGTGGGTTCCAGTCTAGCCTGTCTACACAGTATTCAAGGAACTTCCTAAACCATAAATCTGAAAGTTTCCTTTTGGAAAAATCCTCAATCTTTGTGGGATAATCCAGCAGCGTTTCTCAAAGGCAGCACCACCAGCACTTATAATAGGTAGGGTCCCCCCCACCCCATCTTCCTAACAGTATCTGGCCCTCCCCACACCTGGTCTGGTGTGCTTCTGACCAGATCCTCAGACACTCTCTTCTTAGCTATCCTCCAGGTGGTGATCTGTGGGCCACCTTCCCATTGTTCAATGCAGGCAGCTCATGGTCAGCTGAGTAATTGGAGGAGCAAGTTGAGGGTGCTGAAGTTTGAAATGCTTTCCACCCCACGTGTGGGCTGTGCCATCATGGGAACACCTGCCCTCTGGAAGCCACTACCCTCTGCTGTATATAGGACAGCAAAGAGCATCAGGATTCCATAGGTGCCAGCTAGTGGCCTTGAGGTGTATTATTTCCTGGTCTTCACGCTGCCCGATGCCTCACTTCCAGACCTAGATGTTAGATTGTGGGGTTAATACAATCAGCATAAGATGGATCTGCATTTCGGGGACATGCAGATGTCAGTTCCTCACAGACATTCCTCTTCTAGCCCGGGCACTCCCTCAACCTTGTCTCCTTGCCTTGGGATACGACTGTTAAAAAGTTCTCTCTACCTTGGTCCCACCATATTGTCCCCTTCTTTTGTGCGCTGCCCAAATACAGTTGTACTTATTGAGTGCTGCACATGACATGTGCACCTGCAGTGCTGGGGCCTAAACAGCCCTGCCAGAAATGGCTACAAACAGTAAGGACTTATGCAACTTTCTATTTTTATCTCACTTGACCTTTTAGCATCTAGTCAACCCCCCTATCCATTTTGAAACTTTCCTCTCTTGGATTTTGTGATTCTCTCCTGGCTGCTGCTTCTGAATTTTCTTTCTTGGTCTTAAATGCCAATGTTCCTGAAAGTATCACTGCTGATACACTGATGATTTTCATCTGTCTAGATTTCCCTCCCTCATTCATCCAGTTCCTTCTTGATGTCCCACAGAGAGCTCAAATACATCCCAAGTTGAACTGTATGTCCTTGTATCATTCTTTTCTCATTTAATGGCTAAGAAATACTCCAAGTTAGATGTGAATTCCAGAATCAAAATAAACCTAAGCTCTGATCCTAGCTCAGTGTAAGCTGTTTACTTTGAAGCAGAAAAGCCTCGAGCTTCCTTATCTGTAAAGTAGGAGTATCAGTTTCTACACAGCCTTCTTTGGTTCTCCATCACCCATAAAGTCTAAATTCCTGGCGAACCATTAGATATGGTCCCCTTTCTTAATCTGTAGATCCATTTTTACTTTAAATTATTTTTGGTTCCTTGAACATACCACATATATATGCTGCACTCTGGACATTCCTTCATAAACTTACCTCTACTCTTCCACCCCCAGCACACTACCTATCACCTATTATTCATGTTTGAGTTCATAGTCTCTGAGAAGTGGCTCTAGATTTAGGTGCACTTCAACTGAGGGTGGGAACTGTCCGTCTCCACTATATTTCTAGTCATATCTATGATAATTTAAGGAAAGAAGCATAATTTAAGGAAAGAAGCAGGCAAAAAACAAAGATGGTTTTCAGGAGTGTGTATTACACAGGTCTAAGTGCAAGAAATGACAACAACTGCTATGTTTGCTTTAATATCTCATCAGATGTCAGTGTGATGTCCTGATGCTTTTGATGGCTCCCTGGTTCTTGGCCCCTCCAGAGCAGGTGGGGTTCAGTCTCTTGGGTGAGTGGGCAGCCTCTGTGTGGAAGATTCTGCCTTCTGTCACCTGAGGCATCAGGCACTTTGGTGATGCTCAGGGATGGCTCTTCTTTCTTCACTTGTACACAATCTGACTCCCATAGCTGGTTTTGGGTGAGAACCTCATGAGGTGGACAGGCCAACCCAGGGGAACTGAGTGACTGTGATTTCTCCTCTTCTCCAGAAGACAGATTCTTAGGACGAACCAGAGCTGTGGTTTCCAAATCTTGAGAACTGGCTAGCCCACCTACTGCTGTCTTTCTGCTTGGGGATACCTTATCTGGGACCTCAGTAAGGAACTTCCAGGACCATGTGCCTGGCATCCCAGTGGTGGAGCTGGCAGAAAGAATGGTGGGGATGCATTCTGAAGAGCTGGGACAAAGTGCTGTCAGTGCCTGGGTGTGGAGGTGCTGGGCCTTTAAGCAGCCTTCTCTGGTGGGGAGGTTGGTAGGTCCAGACCTTTCCAGGCTGGAGGGTGGTAAAGAGGAGCTGGTAACCTCCTCAAAGGCCTGTGAGCTTTCGAGACTCCTCTGGGGGAGAGTAGGACCTTCTATTCTAGAAAATCCTACAACGACCCCTGTCCGTAGGCCTGGGGCCATTGGACCCTGGTTCCTTGCATCCTTAGGCAAGACTGTTTTCTCTTTCCCATCCTCTGCTGCTCCTCTAGGGGGTAGATTCTGGCCCACTTCTGGGTTGGGTGCCAAGCTTGGCTCCCGTATACCCTGGCTGCTCTCTGGCTCCTCATCGGTGTCATCCTCTGAGGAATCTACCTCACGAATAGCTTCCTGCTTTTGCAGTGACTCTCGTCGTTCAGCTCGGTCCTGCCGAAGTGTGCCCAAGGCCCGAGAAGGAGCAGACTGCAGCACCCCCTTCCCTTGCAGTGCACCCTTCCCAGACAGCACAGCCCTGGTTCCAACTACTTCTAGAGAGCTGGCTTCCCTGTGTGGCAGTTCCTTCTTTAGCTCACAGTGGGGCAGGTCAAGCCCATGCTTGTGGGAAGGGGCTCGTTTCTTTTCAGAAGCAGCCAGTGCAGCTGCCAGTTTCTCAGCAGACTGTACCCGCTTAAGTAATGGTGAACGAGGTGGCTCTGCACTCTTGGGCCTGGAGAGCTGTCTGCCAAGTGGAGGTGACAAGTGAAGTTTGGTTGGAAAGGCCTGGGCTCCGTGGCCAGACAGTGGTGATGGAGAACGCTGAGGGGAAGCTGCTGGTGGAGGAGAAGGGGTGTGGGCCAGTGGTGACAGAGGGATGCTGCCTGCTGACTTGCGCCGTGGAGAGCGGTACTGGCGTTGGAGCTTAGGAGCCAGACCATGGAGGGAGCTAGGCCGTGTGTGCGCAGAACCAGCTGGAGAACTGGGAACGCTGGAACTGGGTGAGCTGCTTTGCGATGAATTTCCTCCCACTTTACACAAAAAGACAAAAACAGAGGCTTGTTAGGTGCAGTGACTGAGAGGCAAGAGACTGAGTCTGAGGGTTCAGCCTTGAAGTGTTCCACCATGGCTCCAGACTACTTTGTTTCTATAGAAACAAAGTCATGCCCTCCCTTCATCAACTCCCCCCAAGAATACTGGACTTTTCAGGGGCTGAAACAAATTCAGAGTGGGACATGTAGGAAACACAGTCCAGATTTTTCCCTATTTCCCAGGAGGTTGTTTCTACTCTGAATAGAGCCCTTTGTACCTGAGTGTATAGCATCAGGGGCCACTCGGTAGCCCTGAGTGGGAGATCGGGGGGAAAGGCTATGGCTGTGTGTGGGAGAGCCTGGCCCACTCTCCCCTGATGACAAAGAGCGGTTAAGGGAAGAAAGACTGCGGCTGGTGTGCAGCAGGGAGGCCTGCTTTGTGATCTTCCGGAACAGGGAACTTCTTTTTCTGCAGAGAGAGGAGTCAACAGCTGAGCTGATGCACAGGGCATAAAATACTCTGGGCCCAAAGCTAAGACATCCAGCACAAGCCAACATTTGGTGCTTAGAGCAGACGCTGGAGTAAGTCTTGATTACCTTTCTTGCCCATCCTTGCCCCGGCTCCGCTTGCTCCTTCGGGCCATCTTGGCCTTGTAGCTGCCTTTCCGAGCTGGCCCCACTTTAATGGAGGTGTTTTCCAGAGGAGTTGTTGAGATAGATACCTTGTTTCCACTCTGGGAAGCACAATAGAGGATGAGGCTAAGCCATGATAGGGTGGGATTCTTTCTCCTGACCTTCACCTTTGACATGGCTTTTGACCCTGCATCTACATGTCTGAACAAGATCGATTTTCATTCTCTCTAATTAGGAAATTGCTTCCACTGGCACTCAGAGTGGTTTGGGGTAGGAAGACACTGAAGAGTCTCCCTTGGCCTGTTTGACAGTTCTACTTATAGCTAAAATCCCTAGGCCTCAGCCAGTGAAGGTACTGCCTTCTGGAGAAAACCCAGTGCTATACCCTCCCCCTCAATCCCCCTAAGGCTGAGGTCTTTCAAGGACTACAGCAGGCAGCATTCTTAGGACTAACCTTCAGGATCAGCTCCACCACCTCTGTATGCACCAGACCATGCACAGGCTCCCCATTGACGTGGGTGATGAGGTCACCCTGATGAAGCCCTGCTTCACTGGCTGGACCTCCATCTTCCACGTGCTATTCCAGCAAGAGAAAAGTTCTTAATCTGGAGCTTAAACAGGAAGTGTGGGGCTTGTTTTTGCTTAGCCCTGACCCCTTTCACCACCACCCTTTGACCTCTGTGCACAGTGGGGACAGCAACAAAAGAAAGGACACACAGGCTCTGCTAAGGGGAAGGAAGAAAAGTGATGAAACTGGGAGACAACAGGTCTAGATGGCCAGACATACCCACACCATGTGGTGCACAGTGTAGACATCTGAGTCACCCATGTAGACACGAATGGCCCGCAGAGTGAAACCATACTTCTTGCCAGCTCGGTGGATGATGATGGGAGGCCTCAAGTTGCCAAGGGCTGGCAAGAAGTCCCTACTTGGAGACGAGTCCCTGGATGACGGGTTGGATGACTGGGAGTGCGGGGACATAGGGCTGACCAGTGGAGAACAGGTGTGGTGCTCTGGAGAAGAAGAAGCCAGGACTTAGTGGGTCACTGGCCTTGGTCTAGCTCATAGGGCTGGGCCTGTCTTTTCTTTTGAGTCCTGCCCAGCTCTAGTTACAGATAGATCTAAAGCCCAGGTGCATCTTCTCCACAACTCCTGACCCACAAAGCCGTCTCATCTATCCAGAGCTTCCCAAGCTCATATAGGAACCTGGGTGATGGGAAACAGCAGCTAGCATTTATGTATCAGGAATGATACATACTCTTTGTGCTTTATTTAAGCATCACAATTATCCTATGAGCTGTGCATGGCGACACAAGCCTGTAATCCCAGCACTTGGGAGGCTGAGGAGGATCATTGTGAGTTCAAGACCAGCCTGGACTACGAAGTGAGCTCAAGGCCAGCCTGAACTGCAGGGGAGACTATCTCAA
>NDGN011251805.1:0-12219 GCA_002564285.1 Tympanoctomys barrerae | reverse complement strand
TAAAGATGTATTTCGTACAGGGTCTACAGGGTCCCATATATAGATCAGACTCATAGTGAGTCTCCTGTTTTCAGTCTCCCAAGTGATGAGATTGTAGGCTCCTACCGCCATGCCCAGTCTCAATTGCTGTCTCAGCACACTGGGGAGTGGGGCACAGACAATTCTTCTTTTTTGAGACAGAGTTTTACTATGCAGTTTAGGCTGGGCTTGAACTTACTTTGTAGTCTAGGCTGGTCTCAAACCTGCAGCAATCCTCTTGTGTCAGGCTCCCAAGTGTTAGGATTATAGGTGTGCCCCACCATGCCTGGCTTAGGAACAGTATCTATCTATCTATCTATCTATCTATCTATCTATCTATCTATCTATCTTTCAGAGATGAAACTCAGGACTTTGCACTTACCAGGCAGGCGCTTATGCCCCTGAGCTGTCTCCCTGACCCTTTTTATATTTTAAAAAATAAGGAAAAGAGGCTGGGGAGATAGCTCAGGGGCATAAGCACCTGCCTGGTAAGCGCAATGTTTCAAATTTGATACCTGGTACCACCAAAAAAAAAAAAAAAAAGAGGAAAAATATGCAACAGAGTGTAGGTGGCCTGCACAGTATACAGTACAAAGTGTGCAGAGGTCATTTGCGGACCCCTGAGCTAGAGCGACCAGAGCTTTGTGTTCTTTGCTAATGATGGTAGATGATTTTTCAGCTCGAAATTTAGTGAGACCAAGATGCAGAGGAGGCAGCCTGCCTTGAAGGGAACTGTCTTAGCTGTGTGACCTCCAGCACATTTCTTCACCTCTCTGATCCCATGTCATTGCTCTGAAAGATAAGCACAGTGACATCTCCCTAGCCACCTCACTGGGGATGAGACACAATACCTCTCAGGTCATTACACAGAAAGTGATAAATACTGTCCTGGAGGTGGCCACTAAGCCCTTCCAGTGTCGCGGGATGCAAGCTTAGAGTCCTCCCAGGAAGTTGGGAGTGGTCGCGTAGAGTGAAAACGACAGCTCCCCACTTCCCCACCCCAGGGTAGAAATCTCCCCCTTACCCCCTTGGGCAGATGAGGTTCCATGGCAGCTGTACATTTTCACTGGTGGCGAGCTCTGTATGCCGGGGCTGGCCTTTGCCTTCCCTGAGTGGACAGCTGTCCCTCAGAAGGGGCTGCTGTCCCTATCCTCTCAGATGAAATTCAACAAACAAGCCCAAGTGAGCACCTGGGCTGGGACTGTCAGTGGTGGACTTAAACTTCTCCCTTTCTGGCGGAAGCTTGTGGGCGGTGGACTAGAGTCAGTGGTTTGTGGATCTGGTTTTCCAGTAGTTGTAGCCGTAAGTAACAAAATAAAGAACAGAACTACTTGGAATTAGCTGGGCTCCTGCCACACCCAGCCAAGGTTGAAAACCAGGAAGCGCTGATTTTTTCTTGCCCATAGATGGCAGCATCTGTGTTCTCAGGCTCTGTGTGTGTGTGTGTGTGTGTGTGCGCGCGCGCTGCATTGTGCAAGCACATGATTCCCTGGTTTCTTCCCTTAGTGGATCTGAGGCTGTGGTGGCCCCAGCTTGGGACCAGGCTTTGGAATATACAGGCTCAGACCTTAATCTAGGAGAGGCCGACTTGGAAATCAACCATTATATTACCGTGTGGCTGGGAAGAGCTGGGGCCTGTGGGCACATAGAGGGTGTGTGTGGAGATTACCTGGGGGATTCCAGGCGCAGGGCAGCAGGGTGCAAGTGAAAGACAGGAGCTGATGGAAGCTAAGGCCGAAGGGATCCCTGAGGGCAGATTGTGAAGGGCAAATACTGAGAGTTTGCCCAAGATCTTGGACTCTGAATGGGGGCTGAGGGGACCTTGAGAGTCTGCACAGCAGGCAGTGGGGCCGGGGCCTGCCCTGAGAAGGTTGCACTGGAGGACAGACAGATGGGAAGCAGGAGGACCTGTTAGGGAGCCCTGGAGGCCACCCGGTGCGAGGTGACAGCCTGGACCAAGACACCAGCAGTGGGGTTGGGGAGTAGAGGAGCTCTTGAGAGGTGATGAGAGGGAGAGGGTGTGGCTGGAGGTGAGAGCAACAGTTTGGTCCCTTGTGTGGATGGAGGACCAGGGTGCTGTTTGCTGAGATGGGAAAGCAGGCTGCGCTTGGGATGCTGCACACTACCTCAAATGCACACGAAAGTATGGTTTGGGGCTAGATTTGCAGAGTTCCTCCTCGCTCAGAATTAACAGAGTGGAACGTTATTTGTCACTTGCAGCAATCACAAAACCCAAGCCTGGTGTGACCTGTCCCTGGGAACCAGGAAGTTTCTGCAGGACCCTTTGAGCAAGGCCAGAGAGATGCCAGTTAGCAGCTGGTTTGAAAGACCCAGATAAACACCTGCCCTCCCTCCTCTCAGGCTTTGGGTACCATGCCCCACTGTACACCTGTCTCCCCCACAATGCAGAAACCATCAGCAAATACAGGCCACTTCCTGTTGGCTTGAGAACAGGGTTTGTTTGTGTTATAATCCCGGGAGTCCATACAGCCCCACTGCATGTGGGAACTTGAAATCTGCCCTGGGCTTGGAGAAGCTGGTTTGAGTGGAGAAATCTTCCAGTGTGGGTAGGAGCCAGGTGCCCAGCTGCCCCAGATAGAGATGACTGGTCCTCTGGCGGTGAGAAGCTCAGGTTGTCCCTGGAGGGCTGATGCAGGATGGTCCCTTTTTCCTGCATCTCTGACCCATTTGCTGGGCCAAAGCCTCAGGAGTGCAGCAGACAGAATCTTCACCTCCAAGGCACCTCAGCCTGGGGGTTGGGTGGTGAAAGACCCATCTGCAGCCCTGGGCACTGCTGCTGCTGCTGCGCTGGGGGCAGAGCAACAGAGCAATAACTGAACAACCCATAGGTGGAGAGGTGGGAGTGCGGTATGTGAACACCTGAGTCCCCTAGTTGCGTTTATGCAGGGTGCGAAGGGTGCAGCTTATAGGAAATAGTTATAATAATCAGAGTAATCATAAACATTTTTATTTTTTCCTAATAACCTTCTGAAGTAGCTTCTAATTGTGTCTGTGTTGAGCAGAGAAGGAAACAGAGAAATGATGTAGCCTGGTCAGGTTAAGTAGGTAGGTAGGTAGTGAGGGGCCAGTTTGCAGGACTCCAGAGTCCAACCCATAGCTCTGAGGTTGGCTGGATCCAGGCTCACAGTAGGGTTGCCTCAGATGGGACGGGAATTTTAGGCTGGATTAAAAGAGGCATATTTTCTAGAATGATGGAGGTAAGAGTTCTCCCTGCCCTTGCCTTGGGTAGAGCTTCTGATTGTCTGACTGTGGTTTTTATGCTGTCAATGGGCAAAGGTCTGCCTGGGGCCATGAAGGAGGTGAAAGATCCGGACACCCTCAAGTTAGGACGAATGGAGGAAAGGGGACACCCTATTTTGAGTCCTTGAGGGGAGCCAGGATCCCTGTCTTCAAGTCTCCATTGGGAGGCAGGGGACAGACTGGTTCTGAGTGAGACCAGCAGGCGTGGGCCAGGAGAGAGGTTTTGCATCCTAAGAACGATTCATTTAATGAGCCAGACTTTCCAACAGCACCTTGGTAGGAGTGCGTGCCCCGTTGTGAGAGGTATAAGCGTAGGAGTTGAAACATCAGGTGGACTCGGCGAGGTGCCCTTTTCCCCCTTGATGCTGAGATTCTGGGTGCTTTGTTTCCAGGTGCTGCTGACTTCTCTTGTCTAGTGGTTTGGCCGCAGTGGTCACAGCACCTTCCCAGGAGCCACTGTTTTCGTGCTTGCAGCCCGGAGAGGTAGGTGCAGTAACTCAGACACCCCTGCTGCTTTTGACCCCCACCCTGGCTGCCGGGGGAAGCTGGGGCCTGCAGGGTGGAAGCAGCCACTGGTGACCTCCGTGGATTCCAAGAGGGTGCTGTGGTTTTCCTCATAAGGCTCAGAGCCCGTGTCTGTTGGGTACCTCATTCCGTCCTCACCCACACTTGCGAGGGAGGCCAGGTGAGGGAGAGGCTGAGCCTGGGCTGGGTGCCCAGATGCCTGCCTCCCACCCTGGCTGTGCTGCCTGTTTGTCCTGTGACTTCAGGAGAGCTGCTTTCCCTCTCAAGCCTGCTGATAGCTCTCTGTAGAAGAGCAGATTCCCCAGGAGGAGGAGGGGCAGGGATTCCCCCTGAGAGGTGACAGAAACTGGGGTGTGGCCGCCAAGTCTCCTGCTTGTTGACCCCGGAGAAGCACCTGAGAAGTGTGGGCCGATGGCTGAGTCATCCGGCAGGGTGGGGCCCACCTGGTGATCACATTTCCAGGTGAGCGCTGAGTGAGTTGGGAGGGCAGAGTGTGCAGCCCTGGGCTGTAGGCCAGGAGACCCGCTTCTCCTCCCAATGGGGCCTCAGTTTCTCTACCTAGAAGACAGGCACACCCTGCCCACCTGACAAGCTCAGTGTGAAGACTGCATGGGCTCGTAGATGCTAAAGGGATGTGAAACAGGAAGGATCCCTAGAAGGGGACAGCCTACACCCCAGCACCAAGGTGGAAGTGAATCTGTCATTGTGCAAGGAGCCTGGGAAGCTCATGATGTCATTGTCGATGACCAAAAAGGAGAAGAGATGGATGTGCATGGGCCTTACTCCGGCCTTACTCACCCGCTGCAGCCTGCTGGCTTCTGGGGGCAATGCAAGTGGGCCGCAGTCGAGTTGTTCCTCTTCCTGCTTAGGTGAAAGGGCTTTTTGATGGCTCTCACAGGGCCAGGGGGTTCTCACAAGGCCGGCTACTCCCACAGAGGGCAGCTCTTCCATCAGTCGCTGCCCTCATCCCTATTCCCATACTCCTGCCTTCCCATCTCCAAGCACTGGAGTCTCCAAGTGACCTGTCAGTAGTGTTCTGCTTTGTTCCTGGTATTGTAGCAGTGACACGAGGATTTGTCCTCTGCCTGCCCCACGGCTGCAGGCCCAGCTGGGCCAGGCTGCTTCGGCCCCAGCCAGGTACTTGTCACCTGAGAACTTTACCTGTTCACCTCTTGTGGCTCTGCCCACCTCCTGCTCACCTCCATGAACTTAAGTTCAACCAAGGAGTCCTGGTTGGATCCCGAGGACTCCATCTCTCGCAGCTCCTGGCGGGTACTTTCCACACCTTCTCCTTAGTTTCTGGGAGGTGTTACTCTGGCTTCTTCCTCCCTCTTTGACTTTCTCAGCTGGACTCTGTTTTGCTGCCTCTGAAGTTCAGCAGGATTCTGACCACTTTCTTCTCTTGAGTTACATACATAGAATGGGTTCATTCATTCATTCATTCATTCATTCTTTATTCATTGGTTCATGAATCCATTTGAAGGATATTTAGGGCCTGAGCTGGTCGTAGGGAAATCAGCAAAGGACAAGATTTCTCTATCTTGTCTGGATCTTAGAGTGGATCTGTGATGATGGGTGGCGTTGGTGGGAGAGACGGGGTCTTGTCTGGATAGACCAGGAGGCCTCCCAGGGAAGCCAGGCCCTAAAGAGGAAATCAGGGTTAGGGGAGACATAGGATCAGCAGGGAAGGGGCCAGTCACAGCCTGGACCCAAGGCTCAGAGGTAGGTGGGAGCCTGGGAATCTTTGCAGGGCCGAAATCAGACCCAGAGGGCAGCCAGTGAAGGGGGCATGGAGGGAGAAAGCCAGGGGAGCAGGGACAGCTAGGTCATGCTGCCTTTAAGTTTGGATTTTATGCTAGGCCATTGGGACTTTGCAAGTATGGAGGATACTTGCGTGGATATCATTATCAGAACCCTTGAAAGAGCCAGACCCAGGGGCCATCCTGATGAGGCCCAAGCCTGTCATTTTTGATTCGTCCACACTGGGGTGTCCCAGCACCATCCTTTAGTAAGAGGCCTGGCATTGGGCAATCGTAGGAAGTGTGCTTTCCCAGGATTCTCTTGTCTTTTTGTACTTTTCACTACCAGGCCCACTCCTGCTGACTTCAGTATGGAGAGGGAGGTGAATCGGCTCACCCTGACCCAGGAAAGCTACTCTAATCCAGGAGGGAGAGTGGCATCTGGGCCCAGAGTGCCAAGGGACCCAGGCTGCCATCCAGGGCTTTCGCTCCTGGCTAGATCAGCACCAGGCTAGAGTGCTGTATGTGCCAGGCATGGCAACCTGGAGTAGCCCTGTGCAGGGCCCAGCGAGCAGCGTGGGAAGGAGGTGGGGTGTGCCGGGAGGTTACAGGAAAGCATGGCCGGGCCTTGAATGCCCAGTTTCATGCTGTAGGTGCCAGGGAGCTGTGGCCTACTTGACTGAGGAGATTTCAGCGCAGGGAGTCGGCGGCAGGCAGGGGGAGGCAGAGCAGAAGGAGCAATGCCCAAAGCTGCTCGCAGAGCCTTGTCACCATGCACTACATGCAGAGCGAGATTCCTGGCGCTCCTCTCTGATCTGTGCCCTTTTTCTGTTGGCCCAGAGGTCCTGCCAACTGATGCCCAGGGCTGTCCCTGGTGTACCAAGTGTGGCTAAGCCTTGGGCTCAGGCAAGCTTCACTCCAGTCTAATTGTGCTATGTCCTCTAATGAGTCCCTCACTTTCTCTCGGCATCATTTTCCTTATCTGTGAAACGGGTGCTAGGTTATTAAGAATGCCATTGTGGGGAAGTAAAGTCCTTAGCCTGTGCTTGGTCCAGGGAATGAATGTCCCACTTATCCTTGTTTTCCCATTGGGTGGTCATGACCCTGTCCATGTCATAATCTGCCCCTTGCGGAGCCCAGCCTTTTGGCCACAAATTCATAATCTGTGCTAGAAACAAGATGTCCCCGGCATTCTCCAGGGAGGCCTTCAGTGGGAAAGGCCTTTGGCACTGGGGTCTGGCCCAGGACCAGGCCTGAGTCCTGGATCATGTCTTAGTTGTCTCTTTGTACTTAGCACACGGCACCAGGCTGGCTTATCATGGCCAGCTGGCCAGGTTCTCAGAAATGCTAAAACAAAAACATTTTTTAAATTAAAAAAATATAAACTTCTGGGCACCAGCAACTTCCTTTGGTGGCCAGGGAATGGAACCCAGAGAGGGATGGTGACTCACCCCAGGTCACCCCAGCTGTACCCCCTGGACTTGTTCATTGTCTTGATTCAAATGTTCACTGCAATTTTTAATTTTTTAAAGGCTGATAATTTAAATATTCTCCAGTTGACTGGGGGAGGGGTATCAACGGTGAGAACATTTTGATGGAGCATTTTGATGGAGCAGGTACAGAGGTGTAAAGGCCTCCTGTAATCTCCCTAGTTCACATTTGTGAAACTGAAGCTCAGAGATAGGTTGTGGCTGACCCACAACCCAGGTCCTCAGCGGGTGGGAGGCAGAAGAGGAGCCCCAGCCCAGCTCTGGTATCCGAGAGGGGAAGGTGGGCTCCTCCCTGAGCCCCGGCCTCATGGGGAGGAAAGCGAAGCAAGTGCAGCGTAAACAGTATTTTCCTGAGGAAGTTTCGGTGTTTCACTGTGTTGGGCCCAAGGGCTGCTTCCGGAACTGTGCACGTCCATGAAGCCTGCAGAGCCAGGCCTAGCACAGCTATTTAGGGCTAACCCACAGGGTCCTATTTATAGGCTGATGTGATTAGGTTGGCCTGTGTCATGGGGCCCGCCTTCCCCTGGCCAGCCCAGCCATGGCTGAGGAAGAAGTCCTCGGGGGCAGTTGTGACCCAGGGGTAAGTAGCAAGGGCCCTGAGGTGCCCCCCAAAACCTGCTCAAGGGACAGGTGGTTGGGAAGCATTCCGGTTCTGGGTACCACACTTCCAGGTCTGCAGCCCAGTTGTGCATTTCTCTGTGTGGGTCACACCTCCTGCAGTGCCTGTACCTGGCTGGCCTGCTCCGGTGTCTGCAGAGACAAACCCCGGCTCATCCTTGAAGGCTGTGCTCCAGTGCTCCCCTTGTGTGGCCCCGACAGGCTGTGGGCTTCCTCTTTATGCTTCCACTGCCTACAGCCACTTGAGTGGCTGGTTACCTTTGTTCGTGCACACCCCCTGGACGGTAAAAAGGCAGAGCCACTCACCTTACATGCCTGGTGAGATCTCCTCCGCTGGCTTCCCTGTGCAGTAGGTACCTGCAGAGGTGTGCGAAGGGAGATAGGCTTGAAGGTGTTTTAGGCATGCTCTGTACTTCCGTACTGCAGTCTTTGGCTAAACCTTTCTGAGCCTCAGTTTCTCCATCTATAAAATGGGACCAGGCCAGCCATGGGTTTGGGGGATGATTCAACCAGACAGGGCTTATGACGACTTTCCCATGATGCCTGCTCCGTAATGAGCTAGCTTTCCTGTGCAGTAGGGATGTTATTTACAGATGGGGAAACTGAGGCTCTGAGTAGAGGAGCACCTTGTCTAGACCCCCATGTAAGTCAGTGGCCAAGAGCAAAGATCATGTCCGGGGATCCCTGGCCTGCCACTGCACTTGGTGACCTCCCTTCCCTCCCCACCCCTTACCCCCCTGGGCCTATCCTCTTCCCCAGATCAGGGAAGCTTTGTTTGGAGATTGTTTTTCCTAAGAAGCTTCCCCTGTGGTGCCACTGGGTGACTCAGAGCCCTGAGTCACAGGAGGATGGGGACCAGGGTTGGTGTGGGCGGGAGGCGGAGGGAAAGGAGAGAAGTGGATCAGGCTGGGATCTGGACTGGGCTCTCCTGTTACTTGCTCAACTCTCGGTTTCCCCTGGCATGAAAGGGAGGTGGTGGGCTTTGCTGAGAGGTCCTGGGTCAAGGCTGAGCCTCCGGATCGTGGGTTCCTGGACTCCAGAGGTCCAGAGCCAGAGGCTGAGGGTGAGGCCTGGAAGCCTGTACTTTCCCGGAGCTCCCTGGGCGCGTCTGCCACACACCTGGTCTGCAGAGGTGTTTGGGAACCACCTTGTCATGCTGGTGGCCCCAGGCTTCTCCCAGCTGTGAGTGGCGTGGTTGCCCACCAGAGCTGGCTTCTTACCCTGAATGCTTTGGCTGAGTGGTGCTTGGGGGAGGGAAGGGGCTTTAAAAAAAAAAACCAAAACCAAAACAACAGCACTCTTAAAATATAACCACAACACTGGCTAAAGAAATTCATGTATCATTTACATATACACAATTCACACATTTGCATGAATGCATTGATTTTTAGTAAACTCACAGAGCTACGCAGTCATCCTCAGAATCAAAATTTGAGAACATTTTTGCCGCCCCAGGAAGGTCCAGTGTGATGTCCTTAGCCACCCTGCAGCCAACCACTGATCTGCCGTTGTCTGCCCCTTTGCATGTGCAGACCCCTGTTCCTCTCCCAGTTTCTCCCTTCAGCTATTGTTCAGCCCTGAACCTTGGATTTCTGCCTGCAGCCTGTGCATCTGGTGCCTTCCTTACCCAGGAGCTGGGGACAGGCGAGCCAGGTACACAGCACCCAGGATGCTGGCAACAGTCCTTGGGAACAGTCTGCAGCATTCGCTCTAAGCCAGGCTCTGGGCTGAACACCTTCACCCCATTATCTAACTTAATCCTCCCGACAGCCCTCTTGGGTGATGTTGATGTCATTTCCGTTATAGCTAAAAGCTGGGGCTGTGAGAGGAGAAGCAACTTTTGCAAAGTCCCGAAGGTGTAGCGGGCTGAGTCTCTCCCATTGGCTGCTACCTTAACTGTTAGATTGCATTCACCCCCCTACTCCTCTCCAGATGTGAACCATGGGGTAAGGGACACAGTTTGTGGGTCCAGGACGAGTTTATGGCACACTTCCAGGGTTCAGGACCTAGTCCAGTGACGTGGCATTGGAAGGCTGGCATGCAGTGGTAGAGATCGTATAGCAGATGTGACAGGGTACGTGGAGCATGATCCAGGGCATAAGTGACTCAGGACGCGGTTATAGCACAGACAGCAGGACGGCGTGTGATAGGCCTGGTGTGTGGTGTACGGGAGCCGGGCATCATGCCATGCACGGGATGCAGAAGCCTGCTCAGGAGCGTGGGGCTGGAGGTACGGCAACTGGTTCCTAGGCCACAGCGGCCGGTCTCATCTCTGTCTCTCGTCTCCGTCTCTCCTGTCCGTGCCTGGGGCTCCAGCAAGCACAACAGGAGCCAAATTTCTTCTCACAAAGCCCTGCCAATTTCCCCCTCCTCCTCCTGGTCTCTTTGGATGCCAAAGACTGGGAGTGTCTCAGAGGAGTTGGGGGGGCTGGTGACCCCCACCACGCCTCTAGCTCAGATGGTCAGGGCACAAGGCCAAGTGCACAGGGCGGGGAGGGCCTGCCTGCTGGGCCCCAGAGCCCCTCTCCAGCAGAGCCAGCCAGCATTGGCCCTGGCTGGAGCTGGGTAATTTTCCTCTCCTCTGTCCTCTTTCTTTCATTGCTCCTCCCTGGTTGCAGCTGGCCTGAACATGTCTGCATTCCGGGGCCTTCGGGGAGAATGAGGGCTGGCTCTGTGGTGGAGGTTGGGGGAGCAGATTTCAGCCAGCTGCTGCTAAGCCTGGAAAGACAGGCAGCCCTGGATTGCAAGGGAACGCATCCTGAGCCCTCCCAGTGCTGCCTGCCGCCAGGAACTCACTGCTCTGGTTTGTCTCATCTGCACAAGGGCTCTGGGAACATGGAAGACTGAGGCCCAGAGAGGTGAAGAGCTAGCCCCAGGACCCAATGGGGGCAAAGCCAGGGTACCCACAGGTGTCCAGGAGGCAGAAAGTTGGGGCCAGGTTAGATAAAGCCTTGTTTGGGGGTCAGTCTGCAATGCAGATTTATGGGTGTGTGGACCCAGATCAGAAGGGGCTAGGCCCCAGAGCCCTGACTTCTGTCTGCACTGGGGGCTGTGGAGAGGCCGGGAGGAGATAAGGCAATCCCTGTGAATAAGGAGCTAAGGAAGAGAGGGCTTCAGGCAATGAAGAAGCTGGGGTGATGATTCCAGGGGCGGATGGGGACATCGGTCTAGGACAGTGACTGGACTGGCGTGTGGGCTTGGGGTGCTGTGAGGTGGAAGGGATGAAGTTGTCTTGGTGCAGGTATTCAGGCAGTGTCCTGGGGAGGGGGTTGCCCAGAGGGGTCTAGAAGCCCCCAGAGGGTCAGGCACCTGTGGGGTGATGCTGGTGATTGTCAGGTACCTGGATGCAGGGGCAGCCCAAGTGCACCTATGAAGAGAAGGTGGCACCCGCTGTGGAGCCCTCCTTCCTGCCCGCTGCCATGTGCCGGCTCTTACACTACTCCTCCCGCTGGTTATGAGCACCCTCTGTGCTGGGAGAGGAAGGAGGAGCGTCCAGGGCGCTACCTAAATCAATTGGAATCAAAAGGATTAGTAGCAATGAAAGTGTCTTTGACTCTCAATATAGTGGTGCAAAGTTTGAAATAAATGGAAGAATCCTAATGATGTGACAGTACTTGGAGTTCCTATCTGTTAATCTCTGTCTGTCTCCATGTCTGTCTATCTGCCTGCCTCCCTCTCCATGATGGGAAGGGAATCTGGGGCCTTGGGCATGCTAGTTCCTAACGAGTTAGTGTGTATATTTAAGGAATATAACACTACGTTATAGGGCCCGAGTAGACAGAATACAATGGCTTTTTAGTGATGCAATTGAACATATCCTTGCATAGTTTCCTGCTCTGTATCAGTTTTGTGGTGAGAACCACTGAGTTCTCATTTAGCATGAGTATCAGGAGCAATTCAGTTTGATTACCCCACCCTCGTGCTGCTCCTTATATCCTGTGACCCTCTTCATTGAAGTTTTTTAGTAACTGATTTTTTTTTTTCCTGTACTGGAGGCTGAAGCCAGAACCTTAACACTGAGCTGTATTCCCATCCTTTTAAAAATCTGTCTGTCTGTCTGTCTGTTTATCTGTCTGTCTGTCTGTCTACAGAGCTTTCCTAAATCGCTATGTTGTCTGGGCTGGGCTCCATCTTGTGACCCTCCTGCCTCAGCCTAATAGTATCAAGTTCTGGCTACTTTATGCCTGAGGACACTGGAACTCAGAGAGGTTGAGGTCCTTGGCCAGTGTCACCCAGTCAAAGCATCTGAATGGGGATGCAGAGGCCTCGTGGGTGCTAAACACAAGCTGGGGGTCATCTTTGGGTCTGAGGGCTACTGAGCATGGTGCCAGAGGTTCCTTTAAGCCACCAGGCACCCCTCAAGGGGGAGTCTCCCCGACTTGTGCAGAGAAGGAAATAAAGTGTTGCAGAAGGAGCCTTTGCCCTCACCCCCTGCTGATCTGGATCTGGGCTCTGGTCAGATTCAATCCTGAGCGTGACTGGTAGTTGCTTTGTTAGAGGTCATTCACCCTCCTCTCTGTTGGTCCTTTGGGGTACCTCGGCCTCACAGAGACACGTCCTGTGCGCCT
>NDGN011251795.1:0-10092 GCA_002564285.1 Tympanoctomys barrerae | reverse complement strand
AAGAGGGTCTCACCCATGCTGCGCCTGGGCTGGGACTGGTAGGTCCCGCTGGTGCAGGGTAGCCGGAAGCTCTCCCACACACTGTATTAATTATTGAAAATGTGTTAGTAAAAAACATTCTGATCGGATATCTGCTGATAAATATTACTCGTTATGCAAATAATTATATGATAAATATTTATAATTTAGAACATTTTATATAAGAAGAGTTTTTCTTTAAATTTTTTTACAAACAGTACTGTTTAAATTTATTGTGTTTTGTTTATTGTTACAACTTAAGAACTTAATTTAAAAGCAATTTTGGCAAGTTACTAGTTACAACTTCTGGGGCTATAACTGTTTAAACTATAGCCAGAAGGTCAGCAAGTAAACTAAATGATTGAATTATTAAAAAAATTAAAAATGTCTAATAAAATCGTTTAAGTTATCTTTCCTTCAGTAAAGAATATGTTAAAAATAGAAAATGAAAAATAAAAAAAATGTCTTCGTTAAAAAAGTGTATCTATTTAGAGGCTTAAAATGATACATTCATCAGATATTCTACATTGTGAGGATCTTTTCAGATATCACTTAAAAAATTTCACAAAGAACTTTATTTCAAGTAGGAACAGGGCCAGTTATCAGAACTACCAGAGGAAAAAAAGAACAAAAAAGGGATTTAACGCAGGTGGAGAGACAGGGAAATTCATTTTTGTGGGGTATGTTTCAATGATTTCAACCCATGTTTTCTGTCTGCCAAGTGCCTGATACTACTGAAGAGCTCAAAGTACAGCAACAGAAAGGTAAGGTCTTGGGTCACGCAGTCATGTTGCACCATTCTGGGTGGAGGGTGTGTATGAGCAGAAAATAAAGAAACAGAAGTAGTACACTTTAGGTCTATAATGTGCCCCAAAATGCTTCATGCCCGGACCCTGGACCTCGCTGGAGCGGGCAGGTCACTGGCGGTGTGATCCTGAAAGGCAAATTCTTGTCTCCAGGTCTTTGCTCTCTGCTTCCCTGCTGTGTTGGAGTGAGCAGTGGTCCCCAACCGGCCCCTCTATCACGCCTTTCTGCCTACAGCCAGCAACTATGGATTATATCCTCTGAAACCATGAGCCAAAATAAACCTGTCCTCTTCAATTGAGGGTGTCAGGATTTTTGTCCCAGCAAAGGGAATGTTGACTGATACAGTCAGTCAGTAAAGAGTACTGTGGCTAAAATGGAGAGTATAAGGAAGATGGCTGCGGGTGACTTAGGGTGGAACTGTCAAAGGCCACACTGATGACATGGTGTTTATTTTGGGGAGACCCTAGCAGTGTAAACATGGCCCAGGAAATAAGAGTAAGAGGGCTCCAGACAGAGCTCCTGAGGTGGAACCGTGTGTGGAGCGCTTGAGGCAACAGAGAACCGTGACCCTCGGTACAGAGTGAGCAAAGCCTGGCCAGTAATGACAGAAGATGCTGTAACTGAAATGGGCTTAGGTATCAGACATCTGTCCAAACAAGGGCCTCTTGCAAAAACATAACTATATATGATTGTGAGTAAGGTAGTATCATTGTGCTCTTATTTTCAGAATGGGCCATTCTTGTACAAACATTAAAAAATCTGAAATTGAATTGGTTTATAATCAGGATAAAGGTTTTCATTTTCCATGGGATCTGTATAACCCTACTCTGTCCCTGTCTCTCTCATTCAATGCAACAACTGATGGAAATTTTTTTAAAAAAATGTATTTAGTACAAGATCTATACAGTCTCACTACACAGATTGGACTCATAGTGATCCTCCTTTTTTCAGCCTCCCAAGTGCAGGGATTGCAGGAGCTCATCATATGTGCAGTCTCAATCACCAGCACGCCCTAGGGGTTGGGCTGGCACGGCACTCTGAGGACCGAACCCCAGGCCCTGCACCTGCCTAAGCAGGCTGGAAGTCTTACAACAGCATAGGTAAGAGGACAGGTAACAGTACAGGAAAAAGGGAGGAGGCAGGGAGGGAGGGGAAGAGAGGAGGGTGGAAGAGAGAGGCGAGGCGCCGGCGCTCTGGCACAAGCAACTTAAATGAAGAAAGGTTACTGCGGTTCACAGAGTAACCTTTTAGTTCGTGCCTGGCCCATGCTTCTGGGCCTGTGGAGAGGCAGCTAGGATGGGCAGAAGGGGACACACAGAGAGCGAGCGTGCTCACAGAGGGTAACCTGGCAGCCTTCAGCCTCTGAGCGAGATGTGCAGGCTCCGAAGGTGGAGAATCAGAGCCCTCCCAACTGCAGTCACATTGTGTTAGGGGACTGAGATGTCTGCTCGCTTAATAAGCAAATCTTCTGTCGTGTCCTTGTTTAAAGGAGGAATATGTTAAAAACTCAGCTTGGTTGAAAAATGGACCAAACTTAAATCATTTCAAGAGGAACACAAAATCCAAGTTCTGTATTGAATTTCACTTGTGGATCATCTCTTGTGTGAGGAAAAAACCAGAAACTTAAATGATAGAAGCAAAGCTCATTAAGTTGACTCCTGACAATTAGAGAGAAAAGACAAATGAAGCCACTGGCACCAGCGTGAGACTGTGTGCGAGCTCTGGTGACAGCTCGCCTGCCTCAGTCAGGCGGGTGAGCCAGCAGGGACTGAGGCTGCTGGGTATTAATTATTTGTCAGAGTCTGTGGGACTTTATAGATAATTATAGTTTTTAGTGTGTTTATATCACATAAACATGTGGCAAAACCACAAAGGACTCACGCCCTAACACAATCTGCGATGACATTCTAAAATACTACAGATCAGAAATAATGCATAAAGGAAACATTTTGGAAACCATGCCATTCGCTAGTTCTTGGGAATCCTAGACTTATTTTCTATATTGTTTCTTTCCGTCAATATTCAGAACCTTACAAAGCCTCTGACTGTATTCCTGCCTCTCAATTTTTCAATGAGTTGTAAAACAGCAAGTATAATCATCATTTGAAATGAAAGACTGGTTATTGACTCCATTAGTCTGAACAGACAACCAGAACGTAACCATAGTTTATTGCATAAAATTCATCCCTGAGCAAAATGTCTTGTATGGTGCTGAAGAATCTACATAAACATAAAAATAGACATGTGGAAGGGACAGCTCTGAACCCACAAACCAAGAGATGGTGTTTTAAAACTAATGACTTGAGGCTGCAAACGACATCCATTTTGCTTTGTTTGGCAGCATGCGAGTTTACATGCTAGGAAACATTTCTCAACATGAATGAACTGTGAAATTGTTTCCTCCTACCCCGTGCTCCTCAAAGCTGTACTAGATTACGTTAGTCGCTTCCGCACCTTGTTCTATAGGCTGTCAGTGTCCCAAGAGGAGGCACTGCTGGATGCGGGAGCCAGGGCCCCAGCATGAGATGCTGCCTAAGTATCAGCCCGTGTGCTCGAAGAAAATAATGGGAAATGCCACTCCCTGCCTAAGAGCGCATGGGGAAACGGCTCCGCAGCCACGCCAGGAATGCGAGGAGGTGAACCACATGCATTTCAATTCCTAGACTGTAATCTTCTCCGGGCGTCCCGCCCTGACCCCACGTCAAGCACTGCCCTGCCAGTGTGAGTGGTTTTACTGTGAAGAAGACGGTGCATGAATATATGCAGTGCGTTAGCTACTTTCAATGTACAACTAACTCTTCAGCATCCTAATCTGCCTGCTTTGTGGATTAAATGTGATCATTAATTTTAATCTTGGACACACAGAATGAAGAAGGTAATTGGGATGCAGAAATGGAAATTTAGGACAAGCTGCAAATGAAATGGAAGACTGGGGATACTGATTATTCTGTTACATTACTGAAGCTGATTGAAAGTTGATTTTCTACATCTGTATGTATGTGCGCCTGAGTATACGTAGCCTAAAAGTCTCAGGTCCCTGGAGGAGCTGCGGACTCTTCTGCAGCCCTAACGGCCGTGTGCCCTCCCGGAAGGCACTGGCATGCTGTGCCCCCAGTCGGTGCAGGCGCACACCTCGCCCACTCGCCTAATCTCAACCACACCAGTTCCTGCTGCTGTGACTGGGCAGAATCTGCAGAGGGGGAGCCATCCATCCAGGCTTCGGGTCAGATGCCAGCTTATCCAAGATGGTATATTTCGAGATCGACTTTTACTACCCTTTCTTGCATTATCAGTATGAAGTTTTATTTTAAAGTTCTTTATTTTGAGATACAAAACATGAAATATTATTTATAAGTAAGTAAACATACAAATCTTAAGCTTCATAGCTTTCTATCCTAAGCTGCATTCCACACACTAGCACAGCGATGGCGAGTCTGTTATCTTTCCATGACAACAAATGGCTGGCGGTGGCACAAGTGCCACAGGTTTGCCACCACTGTATTACATGACGGTGTCTACCCCATTTTATCTGATGCTATATGCCAATTGCAAAATTTCATTTATGGTCCAATAATGCCTTTATGTAGTTCTCCAAGCTGCTAAGTTTACAAACCAAGAGCCAAGCCTTGTAATATGGAAATGTTCTGAAGTTATATAATTATTTTCTAGGAAACTGGCTAACAAACCCACAAATTGGGTTGATGGTATTTAATTTTTTTTGAATTAGAATTTCTTCTCTTTCTTTCATTCTGTAGAATTACTTTTTCCTAAGTGAGTGGATATTTAATTGGTCACATAAGGTAAACTTTTCCTGGTGAATTTTCATATATTCTTATCTTTCAGCCATAGCTCTTTAATATCCTATCTTTGGGAATTAACTCATAATAGAGATATTCAAGGTCTCATAGTGCCACAGCTAAATATTCAGTCATTCATTAATATGTAGGGATCTTCCTGCCTCAGCTTCTCCAACACTGGGATTATAGGGGTCCGCCACCATGCCCAGTTTTCATGGCTGGCCCAGCTACAGCACGGCATGTGGTACTGGGGATCAAACCCGGATCCTTGCACTTTCCAGGCAGGTGCTTAGGCCACTGAGCTATCTCCTCAGCCTCCAGCCTCAATTTCAAGCTCCTTATTACATCCATCTATGGCAGTGACAATTTCCCTTACTAGATAACATCAAAGAGTGATTGGATGAAGAACACGGAGCAGGAGTACCTAGAAGGCTACTAATAAAAAACATTCATCCTACCTGTATTGTGAATACTCCTGGCCCCAACAAGGGTTCTGCAGGCAATGCTGACGGTTTCTTAGGAGCCATGTTAAGTTTTATAACAGCTTTACTAGCTTAGTAATATGCTATATTTGGATAATGAGATGAAGTCTAATAACTAAGACTCTGAATGGAATGCAAGATAATCTGACTTCAGTAAACTCCTGGGTATAATGAATAATGATAAAGTGAAATTGATTTATATGGAAAACTAGCTTATATAACTATCAGAAAGCCATATAACATATTTATTTAAAAGTTCAACTTAGACTTGCTTGTCAGCCAAAAATTAGGAGGTTTTCCATAATAACAAATGAGATTCCAGGGTTATTTTTAAATAGAGTAATTTTGATATTATAACCTTTTGAATTTATGAAAAGGAGAATGGCCACCTGAACTCTCTTAAAGAATTTTATATATTTATATATAATTTATGCCTCAAACATATCAACCAAGTATATATTAAAATATTTATGCATTTAAAATAATAGTGAATAAAACAGCACTTAAAGAGCGCTCACAGCGCCCAAGGCTGCGCTGAGGCTCTCCAGGCTGCAGCCGATCTGCATGTCTTCTAATCCCCCGAGGGAGTTCCCACGCAGGCCACAGCCCATCTGCACATCTTCTAATCCCGCCAGGGAGTTCCCACGCCCGCCCGCCTGCAGCGCGCCAGCGTACACGGGCTCCGCCCCGCAGCCAGGCGGCTAAACCTCGGAAGTCTGTTACGTCAGTCACTCCACAGTTTTAATAAGAAAAGCAGATGGGGCCGCACTTTAAAACGAAAGAATTTTGGAAGTCCTTTAGAAGTTCTGGACAGGAATTTTATGAAACCAAAGAAAGCCACAATTTTCTAAGTAGTCTTTTTTTAAAAAAGGTGAAAGTAGTGATGATTCTTACCGAGGGTTAGAAGGAGAAGGCGGGTTCATTTCTTTCTGATAGTGACGACCCTGGTTGACAGGCTGTAAAAGACAAAGCATTTAGGAGGTATTCATCAGCACTGGGATCCTTATGTATTTTCTTACATACATTCTCTGTGTTGTAAGTTTTTCTGATATACAAACCACAGTAGGGGGCTAGGTTTGCTTTCACCCAGGCAAACGCTCGTTGGGAAAGCCAGCAGACAGCAGATGCTCCCGATGACAACGCAGAAATTGCCAGTGGCTGGACTCTGCAGCACCGACACTGTGATCCCAGTCTGTTTGCCAGAATCCTCTGCTTTGTGTAATTTCTATGCTGGTAAGTATAGGCAGAGCAAAACAAAGCAAGGTGTGATGAGGCACAAGCGCCCCACGGACAGAGTGTGCGCAGTAGGCAGAGACCTCGAAACACACCTATTTAGGTCTCAGTGCTAGTATGTTCGCAAGGATATTATTACCACTAGTGAGAATTATACATGCAAATCTAGACTGAGGTAGTAATTTTCCCGAGAGTATAACAGAACAGTAGGTCCTGAGGAGTGAGCTGAGAAGTGATGCTGATGCCTGACAAAAGGTGAAATCTCAAATTTTTCCTTAGCAAGAATCCAAGCATCTATAATATTTGAGTGGCAATAGAACACCCATCTCTGACAAAACAAAAAAGGGGGATATAAACAAAGGACCATTTTGTAGTGAAAAAAATATATCTGTATGTACAAAATAGCTAGGATAGATATATAGTTACTTTCCCTTACCTCAATGAGAAGAAAGTTTTGAACTAACAGTGTTTAGACATGATATCATGTCTGTATCTTGTACTCTGAATAACTACTATGAAGACAATATGCAATGTATTAATGATTGTAACTGCCCAACTAACCTGTTTTGAAACTGTCTCATTGCTGTTTCTTTCTCATTAAAATTAGTATCAGGAGGAAAGAAGGAGGAATGCAAGCTGCCCTGTTGTAAGTTTTGGGGTTTTGTTTCTGCCACACCCTCAGACTAGTTTTTCAAATGAGGTACTCAATTTTCTAATAATAAAACTTACTTAAGTGAAAAATAAAAGAAACCTTTAAAATTACTGTTTTATAACACAGGTGGAAAACTACCTCCTATGTAGTCATAAATACTTGTCTCTAATGAAGCTTGATCTCTTTCTTTCATTCTACAAAGCAAAAACATTCCAATGTATCTAATACAAATTCTCTTTTGAACATCAGCTTTAAGGATTTTTCTTATGTGGTTAACAATAATATAATCAATACAAAAAAATCATACTTTTAATACTCTCATCCTATGACAAGTTGGAATTTGGTATACATTTCTGAATTGCATTCACAATGCTGATTCCTTACGCAGAGGGGTTGGTGTTAAACTTTCTCAGCGAGTAACGTGGCCCCACACTGTTGACCCGACTAAGGAAATACTGTGGCTGGGAGGCTTATAGAGAAAGAACCTGCATTTCTTCTATTCCACATATTTTAATGGATGTTGAAATATTAATGACACTGGTGATGGGAATTCTTGAGAGTAAACCATCTCCTCTAAATAATCTCTTGGAAGTATTCCTCTAATTTAAACCAAACACACTGTCTGATAATCACAGTCACTTAGCCTGAGTACCTGGGATGCACTGTGAATTTCAATGTCCTCAGATACTTTGGTAATTGAACCAATATCAATGCACTGCCATTTCAGTAATAAGAAACAACAGCTTGGAGAACAGTGGAAGGAAAAATATGTCATAAGACATATTTGATCTCGCTAGAGAAATAAGACTTCCAGCAATTTGCAAGGGAAATTTACTTCTGTGATTTAGGCTTTATTATCTCCTAGCAAGAAAGAAATTAACAAGCAGAGGGCCTAAACAGCTCTTTGCACCAACTCACACTGGTATAAAAATCCTCCCGATAATAAATTCATTGGCATTCGTTCTATATCTCAGCTGTACTCAGGCCTCCAGTGAATGGGATTCTGCCTCTTTATTTTCAGAGGCATTTCCATAACTTTCTAAGCATCACAGTCTTGCAAGTCAGCCAAATGTCCATTTCTTAATTTTATGCTACTAATTCTATTTATACTGGTTTCAATCCCTTATTAAAATGACTTACTCCATCCCTTGGGAAATACGCATCTTGTTTGTGACTCATTTCTCACTTGATAATATAGAGCCTGGTGCCTTCCTATCTTTACTTGTGTCCATATAAAACAGTGATACATAGTTAAAAAACCATAATCAATAAAAATTCACATGCCCAGTGCTAGAAAACAAAAATAACAAATGGAAGCTTTTCACAGTAATAAAAACTGCAGGCGTAAACAGGCAGAAGGCGAATGACAGCCCGGCTGTCTGAAGCCAGCTGTCCCCACCAATGGATACTGACAAGGCACAGGACATGCTACTCCTACATATGAAACCTTAACTTGGAGAAAAACCACAGAAGCAGGACATCCACTGTCACCTTCCTTTCTGCTTTCTTGAAGCAGGTCATAAAACAGAACAGATTTCCTGAACCAGATCTTTATGTGAGAGATACCCTCCCTGTATCCAGAAGAAACATCCTTATTTGTGAAGAAAAAGTGCTACAGAGAAGGAAATAACCAAAATGCCTTCTTTCAGCTTGCCCAGCACTTCTCCATGACATTCTACTTGTCAAACCTGGCATAGAAATTCATGTTTAGCCATTTCTTTAGGCCTTCATTTGGGTCACATAAGACTTCTATTAAATAAATGCATACAGTGTATACTCTTCTTCCTTGTTAGCTTGCCTTCTGCCATAAGGGCCCTTAGCTAGGAAGACAGGATGGTGAGAAGATTCTCCCCACCCCACAGTGTATTTCCAAACATATGTAGCAGCAAGTATTTTTTAGATAGGCAGTACTCAGTAAAAGTATCAGTGAAAGAAAATAAAATCCTTTTTGATCTTGGAATTCAGCTACATCTAGAGAATATTATAAACAGATACAATGAGACAGCAACCAATATCTACAAGAAACTATGAATAACAAATGATAATAGAACAGTATTGGTTTGTGTTGAGTTTTCTCGATGCTAATTCTTTTTTTTTTTTTTTTGGCAGAACCGGGGTTCGAACTCAGGCCCTTGTGCTTACCAGGGAAGCACTTATTCTACTGAGCCATCTGCCCGGCTCGATGCTAATTCTTGATAAACACAGTCTCACTTATCCTCACAGTAATTCTATGAAGTAGGCAGAATTAATTCCCTACCACAGAGAAGGCCATTCAGACAACAGCGCCAACCCACGGTCACGTGTGCCAGGCGACCCGGAGCCAGAGTGCTAGCTGGGGCAGGCTCCATCGCTCCCCTTTCCCCGCTACTTTGCAGTGTTTAATTCACCTGGGCATTCACACCAAGGCTAAGCACAAAGATTCTAAGTAACAAATGTGGCAAACCCTTTCAGTTTATGGCAGGGGCAAAAACAACTGATCCTGAAACACCTTTATTTGACATATGTAAGAATACTGCCGGGCTGGAGAGATAGCTCAGTGGTGTAAAGCTGCTTAGGCAGGTGCAGGCACGCGCAGGGACTGTGGTTCCAACCCTGGCACCACAGTGAGGCAGCCACACACAAAACGACTACCTCCTTCCTGCAACCTAAATTCTTTGACTTAATTCTCATGCTGTATTACTATATATTTAAAATTACAGATAAGTTTTGCCACCCTGCTAAATTTGAGACAAATGTAAGATATAATTGATAGTATTCTAAGAATAAGGAAAGTTTATTCAGCTTTGCAAACATAGAGCAACTCACACATCCAAATACATTCTCCCTGACAATACAGACACTGCGCTGGCTCCGTCACCAGTTTTTGTCTATCATTACTATAGTCCTACAAGGGAGTACGTTTGCTCATCTGATTTATCACAGCTTAGCACAATCAACTACTTTCCTTTTTAGTTTAGGGGATTAAAAGGAAGCTCTTTACACCTAAAAAGCACTGAAAAGTTAAAGAATTTGTAGGTCAGAAGAAGTTAAGCTCTATTGTGGGCCTGCCCCTTAGCTCAGTTCTTTAAGTGGCTGCTTCAACCAAGCAGTCAGGCTCAGGTTG
>NDGN011251734.1:0-19600 GCA_002564285.1 Tympanoctomys barrerae | reverse complement strand
AAAAAAAAAAAAAAAAAAAAAGAATTCTAGATTGGTCAAGGCAGCAAGTAGTCTGTTAGTGTTATAACTTCTCTTGTTCTTATACATATAAAAGATCTAAATTCATGTTTACTTTGCAAAACATACAGTTACCCATGGGATGGCAACTTATTCTACCTCAGGCAATGCAGTCCTAGTTCTAAAGATGTCCGGAGAGGTGAAGTAATAGTTTGAGCTTGTGGAAGTATAGAAGTAAAAGAAGCAAAATTAAAAAAGCAGAAGAAAAAAATTAGGAAGAAAGAAAGGTATGGTGCTATCTCAGTTCACAAACTTAATTCCTTCCACGGCTCCGTTTGCAAACTGAATTGGATGAGAACTGAACCAGACTTTTTCCTAAGAGCACCACTGAAGCTAACTGCTGAATTTGATTCTGTTCTCATCCAATCCGGTTTGCGACCAGAATCATGGAAGGAAATAGGTTTGTGAACTGACATACACTATTAAATATTTCCCTGATGGGAGGAAGAAGATGAAGTGGGGAGGGAAGGGGATGTGCTTCCTTCAAACGTGATACAGACAGTGCTGTGTTGAAAGATGTGGGTCCCAGGGATTACATTGGTTTCTGACTCTGGACCTGCCAGGAGCACCTTGCAACTATTTCCTACTGAGCTAAGTGTACCACAGTGATTGTCACCCATTCCTATGTGTCCCAGGATAACTTACATTTTTGCATCCTGTCTGAAAATAATTGTCAGTTATGTACCCTGTCCCTTGTAAAAGCATCTGTAACAAATGATATGATTTTTCTAGGTATACTGAATGCTTTTTATTTTATTTAGTGTATGCTTGCATATTTATTTATTTATTTATTTATTTATTTATTTATTTATAGAACCAGGAATTGAACTCAGGCCCTTGAGCTTGCCAGGGAAGAACTTATTCTACTGAGCCATCTCCCACCTCCCCAGTCCCTATGCTTTTTTTGTGCTTGCATTTAAAAGATAGAAAAGATCAGACTTTTAAAACCACTTAACAGTTTCCTCTGGGTGCTATGTGGGCAGGTGGCATTTTAACCAGTGGCTTCTTCTTTGCATCTGATATACTCATATGGCTGTTTTGTATGGACTATGTTGCATAGTTTTCTTTTAAAGAATATGGGATGAGGAAAAGGAGAAAAGAAAGAAGGTAAAAAGAAATATATATATGTATATATTAGGATATCTTGGACAATTGCAGTGTTCATTTCTGCTGGTCTATTGCAAGGAGCAGTTAATACTTAATTTTTTTCTCTCTCCATTTAAATTTTTTATATTTTTGACCAATCTTGCAGATTTACATCTAGTAATCTGGACAACTAATCTGAAAACAACAATGTACAATATAGCAACCACTGTGAATTACTTTAATTTTGTTTAGTGAAATTTTGTGTTGTTTCTAAAGCTTTTTTCTTTTCTTTTTCTTTTACTATTTTTTGTATTCTTTTTAAAAATATAAATAAATAAATAGAAAATTGTAGTTAACTTTGATGTCAGTTTCTAGTGAAATCTAAAATAAGATTTGATTATTTTCTTTTACTAAATTAGATCTCTATTTTATTTGCCAAAATTAAGCTCTTATCTGTGGTATAACCTATAAAAACTCCTACATAAGTACATTCGACATATTGACATGGTTTGTGCGCCCTAATCTGGGTACACTGGGTCTTTCATAATGTACCCTGGGAAGGGTGCAGTCTTTGATAACAACTATATAGACTATTGCATGGTACCTGAGTTACTCCGACCCTAATGCAACCACTGTGGAGCGTGGGGTAGTGCCTCACTACAGGCAATGTGTGTACTGCTCAAGAAGCAGTGATATTCTTGTACAATACAATACAAAATGGGAACATTTGGGACATCAAGGCTTTTTGGGAGGGAAGTGGCAAAAGATCTGCAAAACAAAAAGCTGAAAAGGGAAAATTTTAGCTATCAGAGATAAACGTGTATAGCATGAAAGGGAAAGACAACTATTCATAATTTATAAACAATAGAACTTGAAAGAAAAAAATGAAAAGAAAAATAGTCCAGTAGTGGTCACTGGTTATAACTCAGTTGTTATTGACCGAGTTGACCAACATCTAGCAAGCTATCTTATAATCAAAAAGAGAGGAAAAACTTAATGTAAAATATTTATACATTTTTAGTAACAAACAATGTGGAATTCATTTGTTATTCATTCAAGTCAAGGATGTACAAAATGTCATTTACAATTTAGATTAGACTTATTAAGCTAAATAATTGAAAAATATGAGATAGTGGAATGCTAACCAGGATGTCCATTGTCAGTGTCTTCACCATTATGTTTAGTGTATAAAGATCCAATTGAAATTATACCACCCACAGGGGAAAAAGAAGAAAGGCCAACATGACATTCTGAAGCATGTTGTTCAAAGAAGAAAATAATGCAAAAAAAATTATGAAACAGTCTAGATTATAACATCGTGCTGTGTATTGAATATTTTAAGATGCAATATACACAAAAATTTTTGAATACATTTGATGATATCATTTTTATATTTCCTGTTATCCTATAAAATTAACAAAAATGTGAATTTCTGGACATCTTGAATTTAAGTAATTGGACTGGCAAGTGGTTAACATGTCTACCGAAGTATCACATAATGTAACACTGAATCTCTGTTTTAGTTATATTCTTTTCACCCTTATGTATCTTCTTGTAGTAATGACTCAGGTATGCAAGGAGGGTGAGTGTGTTGGTCTCACATTGTAACTGTGGCTCCCTTGTCTTCTCTGGTATCTACCTCAGCTCTGCAGATGGGCTTGACTCAGTGTTTTTCACTCAGTGGATTCAGCGTCTCTCCACGATGCCCCTCTGGGGCCATGTTAAACTTTTCCTCTTCTCAGATAAACATATAAAAATGTTTATAGCATGCTTATTCTTTTGCAAGTGCCATACTGAACAGCTTAATAGTATAGAACATTTTTCAAATGAACTAACATGACTATAACAAAATTGGAAAAGTTATATACACCATAGATGGTGGTCAATCTAGAAGGTAATATAGAACTTCTGCCTCCTTGTAAAAGTTGCGGACAATGAATTACCAGGGCTGGTGGAAGGTCATGCTGTGGGAGCTAGATTAGTGGTCGAAGAGAAGAGATTAGCAGCAGATTCAGAGTGGAACAGCTATGCTGGTTAGTGTAGGTTCAACAGAAGCAGAAACAGAATGTGTGAAGACAGCTATGCAAACTGAGCTTCCCAGTCAGGATTGGAGAGACTTTTTCCTAAATATGCTACTTTAAAGAACTCAAAGAACACAGAGGCTATGCTTCCTTCCCCATCCTATTCAACCTCAACTTCACTTGTTTTTCCTGAACAAAGACCTTAGAGAAATATAATAAATTCTTTGGAAATTAATTAAGCTGTGGCTCCTATTCTAGTTGTGCCAGAGGCAACTTATTTACTGGAAAAAAAATGAACACAAGTCCTGATATGTATCTGGTATGCAATTACTGATCTGGTAGTTTATTTTTTATACATTTATAAGTGAATATAAGTCACACATTACTTTTTATTTGGTAGGACCAGAAATAACCTTCCCATTTCTGTCTAAGGGATATATATATATCTGTCTAATACATATATCTGTGTTCCATTCTTCTGTCATAATTTCATCTTCAGGAGAAGTGACCATATTATTCACTCAAAAAGACTTCCTATGAGGCCTCCACATTGCGATAAAGCTGTTGGAAATAAGGAACGCGAAACAGGACCCACTGTAGATATTGCATGAGGAAATATGTGTGCTCAAGGCTAAAAGGTAAACCAGACCAGCCTTCAGACCTTGCCATTGTGTGAAACATCTAGAGCTCTGCCCCAGAGTCTTTTCCAACATGGAGGAGAAGGTGCTCCACATGACTTCCTAATCTAGGAGAAAAGATGGTGAAAATGCCTTGTGAGTCATTTTGGATTTTGAAAACTATGCATCTCCATCTTAGGAGTTGTAAGAAATAATGGTAGCATTGCGTGGGACTTAACACAAGAGAAGGCTCTGTCACAGCTCCAAGTCACTCCCTCAGCTGCTCTCACACATGGGATGCATCACCCCAGCTGACTGGGATTCCCAAAGCATCTATAACAGATGAGCATGTTGAGAGAAAGCATTGTGAAGCTGCAAAGCTTAATCACTGTGTAGCATATGAATTTAGAATAAAGCCATGCCATTTTTGGCAGATAATATTCTCATTTTGAAAAATGCCTCCTGGATTTAACCAGGAACTAGTGGAGACTGAACGCTAATGTATAGGCACCTGTGTCTGCATAACCCTAGGTACTCATATTAGATGGAGTGCTCCATAACTCACCAACCAGTGTGTCTGCACAGCAGTGTTATGTGATAAAGCTGAAGCAGCATTGGGCAGCATGGGCCTGAGCATCCCCTGAAGGCACAAATGAGTTATGTGAGGAACTGAGGCAGATTCTCCTGGCTCTTCCTCCTATCACCCTGTTATCTATTTCTTAATGATCACTTATGGAAAATCTCCGGGAATAGCTAGCTGAAGAATAAAAAACTGGGTCCAGACCTAGAAATGTTTGTGCATGATGTATTCAATTTATACAAAAGTAGGTATTTGAAACACACAGGCACCCCTTAGGAAGTCTTAACGGATAGTAATAAAAGTAAATCCTTTCAGTGGACAGAAGTTTTGACATTGCACATGATTTCGCACTTTACTTGGAAGATGCCCAAACGTACAGATCTACATTAATTCATGAGCATCAGTTAATTTGGCCAAATGGCCCATAAGTAGGAAGCAATATGTTTGTATATTTGGTAACCAGGAAGTCTAAGAAAGAGATCTATAGATAGACCTCTTCAGATGGGCACAGAATATGAAAATGTTTGACCTCATTGTAAATGCTGCTACATAGACACATCGACAGAAGGTGTTTGGCCATCTCAGGTAAGACGACTTTATAGCCTACTGTTGCAGTTTGTAGTTAGTATCACCCTAAACCTCATGTGGTCATTGATGGGGCCGTTGGGAGTTGGCTGGATCAGAGGCATATGAAACTGGATCAAGGATGCGCGGCACTTAATTAGCACAGTTCTGTGTATGGCTAAATGGATTCGCTGAGGATGGAAGCAACAATCTGGGTATGGGATAAAAAGAAAAATAAACCTTGCTGCTGCTAGTTTTTGCTGCCTCCTGCCTGTTCTTCCATGGAGCATTTCTCCTCTGCGATCCTTTTCTGCTATGCCCACCTGTTTTGGAGCCCGCAATGATGGACAGACACCTCAGGAAGCCAACATCTAAGATATATCTTTCTTCCTTTAACTGGTCGACACTGAACATTTTGTTTCAGTCAGTGAGAAAAGTAACCAAGATGCCTTCAATGATCTATGCCTGGCTTAAATTTACCTATCTCAGATTGGCAAAATGTTACTATAAGTCCATTTTAAGACTCCGTCCTGATGACAGAAATATATATGTCTATCAAACTATAAGTCTTAGCATTCCTGGAATATTATATTTGGGCTTAGAGCAGCCAGATACACAATGGTGTATAAAGAAGACCAGTTGGGCACAGATCTGAACTAGGTAGTTGCATAATAAAGTGATATTATAATTCTATACATCAACATATCCATTAGTTCATTTCAATTTTTCTAGTTGATAGAACAGAAAGTATAAAATCAGACACTTTTTTCTTATAAGCAGAATATCCCTACTATGCAATAACATACATCACTATGCAGTAAATTGTACACCTGACACATGAGAAAAAGATAGCTTGATTGACTGTCTTTTATTACCATAATTTGTATTGCTGACATTGTTTTCCCAAGGTTCTCAAAAAAAGAAAGAAAGAAAGAAAACAAAGAAAAGGAAAGGAAAAGAAAAGGAAACCCAAAATCTCAAGCAACTCAGCTACAAAATGGAGACACTCTTCTTTCTGAGGTCTTAAAAGAACACTTCCTCTTTGAAAATCCCTCAAAACAACTCATCAATCCTCTTCGACAATCTTCTTTGGTTGCCTTGCAAAAGCTCAAAGTCATCAGGAGAAGTGAACTGCCTTGCCCCTCCCATCCTCTAAGTGCTGGAGCACTGTAGGTGCATCTGGACAAAGTGCCGTTGTCCTGGAAGTCTTGGGCCCACTCTCCTCCATGTGTGCAGACAGTGCCTCGGTGGCTCAGCTTGGGTAGAGAGCATCCTGGCACAGTGGGTGGGTGAGAGCAGGAAGGCTTGTGCTCCCCTTTGTGCAGGCCAGGTGCTTCCAGAGCCAAAGAAGGACCTTTTTGTTCTTATTCCTTTCAGTGCTTTCTCCCTCCTCCAGTCGAACCATGGGTCAGATTCTCTGAGTTGAGAAAGAAAATGGCTTTTTTCTATGGGATCATAGAATTTTCTTCACAATGGGAATACACTAACTGGAGAGGTCAGTCCCAAACTGAAAACCCAAATGAAGGGGTACAGAACTATAAAGTAGAAATTGTAGGGCTTAGTCACCTGCTGCTGCTCCTCCATCTAATAAAGGGTAATTGGTAATTCATGATGATAAGCCAAGAAGAGGATCTGATGCATGTGCCCGCACAATGGTAAGAAATGGCACTTTGTTTCCTATGGCTCCCGCCCAACAAAGGCGGCAGTGAGAAGCAGGGTCTGGTTTCCCTGGTAGCCATGGTGCTGAGGCAGCCATCCTGGATCCTGGCTTTGTCTCAGGATGCCAGCGCCCTCTCGGTTGAAAGGATGAATATGTGGGCCTTTGCACGCCACCGTGGCTGAAATGAGCTGGATGCTTGGGGCCTCCCACAGCACCTGCTCCCAATCTCCAATTCCAGTTCTTTTGGGAGTGATTTTCTCACTCTCTTCTCTCTGCCTCTCCTTTTGCAATTATGCTTAATCCCACAGACACCTGCCTTGGCTTCAGGGGACTACTGATAAAAAGAGATGAAAAGACACTTTTATCCATTTGTATCCACATCTAACAAATAGACACAACAGGACTTGGCTAATTAAACACGTCTAAGGGGTAGATGGGAGAAACCCAGCCATAAGTAAGATGGAGTGCAGGGTCTCTGGGTTCATCCCTGTCGGCTACCACCTGGCTCCAGATTCAGTAAAATGTCATCTACGCCATGCTGAAAATTCTCATCCCTGAGATTTGGTAAAGAAGTTCTGCTTAGCTCTTAGCTCTCTACTTTTCTTCTTATTACCAGATAACTTGAAAAACAATGTTATTCATACCTTCGTGATTGTGAGTAAGATTCTTTGTCTTAACATTTCTAATGTCACATTGGGTCATTCAAGGTTGAAACATTGTTTTGAAAGTTTTATGTGTGGAAAAGAAGAGTGTTTTCTTTAACTTTTATTCAATGTCTCCCTCATCAGCCACATTTAAAATTAATTTAAACATTATTTTAGAAAGAATTTTATGCAAAATTAATTTTTATGTTGAAAATAGGCTATATGTTTTAGTCTAATACTCTCTAAATTATTGAATGTTGGAAAGTAAGCATTTTAGGTAACTACCAAGTTGATACTGTGTCTCCACCAGCACTCATCACAGAATCAAACAATAATTTTTCTTTAGACTATTAGGAAATAAAAGGATCCTGAGGCTTGCATGATTTTGAGATGTAGCTCAAACATTTAAGTTAAAAATGTTTGAAGGTATTGGGTGGGTAATGCAAAAAGATTGTAAACAATCCTCAAGTCTTTCTTAGTGTGCAAAAACATTGCTGAAGAGATTTTGATGTTTTACTCTTTCTATTTTGTGAGTTGATGCAATCACAAGTCACCTGACCTAGATCTGCAACACAACAGTCTAAATTCTTGCTTTCCTAAAAGGTCTTACAGGCAAATGGAAGCACAGGCTCTCTTCAGCTGTGCGGACCTGTGTGATTTGGAAAACAGAGTTATTTGTTTGGATGAAATAATGCAGTTTTTGTTTGCCGGGGACTAAAGATAAAGGAAAACAACATAAGTAGGTAAATAAATTTAGAATCCAAATGCAAAATCATATGAAGTTAATACTACTGCTTAAAACAAACTAACCAAACAAAACACTCCCCTGAGTTCTCTTGTATAAAATCAATAATCGCCATATAGTTTTGTGTGTTGAAACCCAGATTGCAAACACACACTTTCATTCACACATTTTAATTTCTTTTACCACCAAAACTTCAAGTTTAAGTTGAATTTGCCAAGTATTGCTATATTTTCCTGAGTTCCCTGGTTGTGAGTCTATATCAGACAGTCCAGGGAAACATAAAGCAACATCACATGAAACTGAGTTATTTTGAGAGAGTACCAGGTATGTGCTGCAAAAACAGAAATATGTTTATTTCTTTTTAATAGAAGAAACAGAGTATCTGGAAGAAGGAGTGTGGGAGTCTGAGATGCTTAATATACACTGAGATGGGTTTATGATCCATGATGATAACCCCTAAATTTGAATGTGAAGAAAATGTAGATTTTTCTATTTACATTTCTTTAATCCAAAAAGATTTAGGAGTAATAAGGGAAGTGTGCGTAATACGTGGACTGGCTACTGCAGAGCCCCATTCCCTGCCTCTGCTGGGCACTCTGTGTATTAGTAGTGTGTGAGGCTTTGGAAGAAGCCCCACCCCCACAGACTTGCTGACCGAGGAGGCTTCACACTCTTGTTGACTTTCACAATTGTGTGATACATTGCAATTTGCATGGCCCTGATTAATGGGGGTTTTAAATGTTATTATCTTCTTCTAACTAAACTAAATCCTTATGAAATAGGCAGGGGACTTAGAGTCCTGAGTAACAATTCTGCTCAAAGATAATACAAATCACATCATCTAAGCCCAAAGTACGAGAAAAGAGATGACACTTGTCTGCCTCAGTTGAGCTCTTTATCCATTACTTCAGGAGGTGGAAAGAATGGCATAATCAGATCTGGGAAGAAATCCGCACACTTGAATTAATATTACAAAGAAGATTATTTAAAATAGAGATTGAGATCCACCATAATTAATGAAGAGCTTTGCCTTCTCTATATATTCTGCCTTTAGATATTAGCTAAGGCTCATAAAGCTACTGTACCTAGCCTGATATTTGAAAGCAATTTGCCTTGAATTTTCATCTACTCTTTTAAGTTTTATTCTAACTGTTATATGAACTTAGTAATGCACATGTATGTTAGCATGTTCTAATCTGGGCATGATATATGTGTGCATGATTACATCATGTGGTACCAAAGTCTCACATTTCATGTTAGTTTTTTTCTGCAGCTTCTGAGTAAGTCCTTCCAGGACGTCGGTCATTTCAACTAGAAAACAGTGCTCAGTTACCATATCCAAGTTAATTGTTTGGGTTAGTGAACATTTAATGATGCCTAGCCTCAGGAATCTTCTGCCAAGTTTTTAATGAAAAATGAAAAGGTCCCATATGCCCTTTCCCAGAATCCTTCACTAGAAGCATCTCTGTTAGATTTTGCTTCATGTAAAAGAAATCCATCAGTTGAGATCTCACAACTTCCAAGATGCATAAGAGTAATCTGCAGGCTCTGGTTGGAAGAAAAATTATATAGGTATGGTTTCCAAGGTAGTGTTGCAACCAAAACTATATGTATGTTTAGAAAATCTGCTTGAACTTTGAGTGACCTGAAATCTGCCAGTGCTTATTACAGACGGGGACATCTGGTGGTCAATAAACTTATTTATTTATTTATTTGTTTCCCATGAAGCAGCTGTACTTGAGCAGATGACCAGAGGCTGTGCAATCAGAGTGTGAATAGCTGAGTGAGTAAATCATATTAGGCTTCTTAGGCACTTGTTTAAGGGATACATGTGCCTTTTTAATTTTCCTTTATTAAGGTCAGCCCCAAACATAGCAATGTTAGCAGTAGGGTTATTAGTGACTTATTTGCTTCATTAAAATTTATGGCACATTTTACATCCACCATCTGGGGCAATGTCTCCCCACTTCACTGTTAAAATGCAACTTAAAACCATGCCTGGCACTGATAATTCCTAGAAAAAAATGCTCTATAGATGGAATTCTTTTTTTCTAATGCCAGGGTTGTCCTGCTAAAAATTCAACACAAACACCACAACAGCAAAAGCAAGATTTTAAGTCCAACCACATTTAATCACAGTTAGGGCACAAAGTCTTATGTTCAAGGTTTTTACTATAAATTCCTTATTTATAGGTAAACAGTGAGTGGAACAGGTCTTACTTTGAAAGTTGCAAAGTTGTGGAAAAATAGAAAGATTTAAAGTGCTGTGGGGGGAATACTGCATAGCTTGATCTCCTAAGGCTTAATTTAGTGATGTTTTGGTTTATAAGTTTTAAAATGTAAAGTAACAAGACAAATTTAAACTATGATAACAAGACATAAGAGCTCTTGAACTTTCAGTGTCTACCTGATCCACCAAACTTGTCTGATAATTTTTTTAAAAAAGTTAAGGGGCCAGCACTTATGAGTTTAACCTCTTATTTAGATGCTTGGAATAGAAATCTATTACTGGAGGGAAAACTTTAATAGAATAGAACCTGAGATACATTTCACAATGAATCCTTGGAAATGGAAAGGATATTTAAGATGCTATTTTAAATTATTTGGTATATAAATTGTATGTATCAAATAATGTTCTTGTTCAAAACATACAGTATGTATGTATTTGTACATGTAATGATGGAATATAGGCAGTAAAATATATACATATTTATAAAATAGATATTGTTTTATATTATGTGTGATATTCTAATTAATCTCAAAAACCCTAAGTATTTACAACTTGTAGCATTTAGAAATGTTCAGCTAGAGATTATTCTCTTTATTTTTCAAGATTTAATAGCAAACTACAAATATACTAGGTAAAGAATTGAGTCAGGAGTGTAGTGTTTAAGAGAAGAATTACTTTAACTTTAAGGAGAATAAAAATAATAGATTAGACATTAGAAACAATACAGAATTTTTAAAAAGACAAGTTGATAAAAATTCAACAATGGTTGTTATGTTGCCCATTGTTGTCTTCAAAGTAGTTGTTTAGATTACTAGATACAAACATTAAAACTTTGTCAAAATGAAAAGTTAAGCATTAGCTGCTCCCTTCAGAAAACCAATAAAGAATGACCAGGGAGATAGCTCAGTAGAATAAGTGCTTGCCTGGCAAGCACAAGGCCCTGAGGTTAAACCCCGGTTCTGGAAAAAAAAAAAAGAAAGAAAGAAAACCAATAAAGATTAGTAGTACAATCATCTTAGCTATCCTGTGTATATACATACATGATTTTTTTGAGGACAGAAAATTTTGATGCTATCTTATCTCATTCAAGTATAATTTCTGTCTGTGTTTCCCTATCTGTAAAAGAGAGAATATTTTCTTGAGCTATTGTATTGAGTTGTAAGAACCATACGTAAAACTAAATAGAATAACATTTCAAAGGGTTTTAGATGTTATTCTAAAGTGGGCAACATGCTATGTGTGTAGCTCAGTGGTACTGAACATCTGCTTAAACAGGCGTAGTACCCTGAGTTCAATACCTAGTACTATGACCAAACCAAAATAAATAAAAAGTAAATGAGTTGTATAATTATTACTTTCTAGTAAGAAATGGAATGTTTGATGAGTAGAGCATAATAGATGAGAAACTCTCTCCATACAATACTTTAAGAAAGCTCAAAAGGTGAACTATTATCTGTTCCAATTCACTATAAGGTCTAACAGCTCTCGCAGACAGACTTTTGCTTTTAACCTGAATTCATATTTTTAGCTAATAAAAAGAGCTTAAGGCTGGCCAGATAGCTCAGCAGACTAAGGTGCCTGCTTAGGAAGACACAGGCATGGGGGTTTAATCCCTGGTGTGCTATGCCAGCCCCGCCCCCGGTACACTCTGAGACAGAATGAGACTGGGTATGGTGGCACATGCCTGTAACCCTAGCTCTTGGGAGGCTGAAAACAGGAGGATCACTAGGAGTCTCGTCTGTGTAGTGAGACCTTGAAAACCCTGTACTAAGACATTAAAATAAACAAATAAGCTTCAATTAAAAAGCGATCAGCAACATTAAATTAGAGTTAAATATATCAAATAAAAATCTTTAAAAATAAAGATGAAATGGGATGG
Organism: Tympanoctomys barrerae; assembly: GCA_002564285.1. Lineage (NCBI taxonomy): Eukaryota > Metazoa > Chordata > Mammalia > Rodentia > Octodontidae > Tympanoctomys > Tympanoctomys barrerae. The sequence goes on along the minus strand of NDGN011251734.1, from coordinate 7,517 downwards.
ACCAGGAGTGAGAACTACTTCTTAAGCATTCCAAGCTTTTTGGCAAGCAAAAGCAGCAGTTGTCCACCACTAAGATTTGACATCTCTGGTAGACTCAAAACAAAACAGCTAGAGTAAGAAAAAAATCCACTACAGTCCTCCTAGTTGAATGATTTCACCGATCATAGTATAGTTTGACAGAAAGCAGCATTCCCTGTTCTAAGAATAAATATGACATATAACAGTCTCTGCTATAGTTGCTATACATCAAGTCTATCATTATACAGAAAAACTTATGAGAAATAGACAAAAATATAGAGCAAGAAAAAACAACTTGTTACAAAGAAATAAAAGCAACCTACAGAAACAGATGAGAAGTGATCCAGTTATAATTATCAGACAATAATATACAATAAACAAGTCAATAATATAATAGAAAAATACATGTTATACATACATGTTATACATATATATTACTGAACAGATGAAGAATTTTAGCAGAGATATTATAACTACACAAAATTGTCCAATAAAAAATGTTAGAAATGCTAAGTCAGAAATGAATAATTCCATTAGTGTCTACAATAGAATAGACAGTATGATGAAATCAGTGAAGTTAGCAACAGGTAACGTACCTAGTGATAACAAACACATAACATACACACACACACACACACACACACACGTGAAAAGTAGAGCTTCAAATAGATGTGACCTATTTAACAATTATAGAACAGTTTGCTCAACAGTAGTTGAATACAAATCCATTTTAAATTGATTACAGTACTTACCAAGCTGTCACATCTTCTCAGTAACACAAGAAAATTCAGTAAATTAAAAATATTAAAGATTTTAATTGAATATTTAAGATTTAAAAATTTAAAATAATTAAAAAATTAAAATAGTTAACAGCAAACAAAAGTGTCCCATAACTCCAATAAAATAAAACTGAAAAACTAAAACCAGAATGTTATAGTGTTTTTCTCATGTTTAGTGAAGTATAACTGAAAAGTAAAATAATTCATATTTTAGGTGAAAAACTTGATGTATTCATATTCATATATGTGTACACTTTCTGAAATAATTATCATAGGTGAGGTAATTGACATAGCCAACATCATATGCACAACCACACAAGCACATGTGCTACTAGAGAAAATTACTCTGAACTAAAAGAAAATTAAACAAGCATATTAACATTTATTTGATGCAACTAAAAAGTGATTAGAAGAGGAAATTATAATATTAAATGTTTGCATTAAAAAGAAAAAGAATGACTCCAAAGCAATCTGCTCAAATAACATCTTTAAAGTTAACAAATAAAAAGCAATGAAATTGAAATTAAACTAGAGGAAGTCAACATTGAAGAAATAGAATATGATATACAATGCCAAAAAATCAAAGAATCAGAGCTATTGCGTATAAATATGGATGAACTTGAACATCTTTATTCAATAAGTCTAGAAAAAAAGAAGTAAAAAAAGATGAGGAAATTGTTCAAAAAGAAAGAGGCACTAGGAAAGAGGAAAGGGAAAAGGAAGAAAGGAAAAGAAAAAAATTAAACAAGAAAAAATAAAAACAAAGCTTTGTGAAAAGGGAGGAGAAGAGGGCTTGAAGGGAGAAGAGGGAGAGAAAGAGGACTCAAAATATATGTCATATAGAAGCAGAAATTTCCTGTGTTGAATTTGGTCACATCTATGTAAACTGTGCCAATAAACTTAATTTAAAATAAAAAGTTATGAAAATAAGAAAAGTAAGACACATACAGCAAATATCATGAGTGAAATAAATCATTACAGATGATACAACTATTTTAAAAAGCAATACTTAAGAATTATAAAGTCTTATGAGAATAAATTTTGCAATGTACATTGAAAGGAGAAATTTAACTAAAAGATATAAACTGCAAAAATTTACTCTAAAAAATTTAGTCTGAATAGCTTTATACTGATTTAAAAAAACTTGTAATTTAAAATCTTTTCAAAAAGAAAAATTCAGGCCCAAATGATGTCATTGTTGAATTCTACCAAATATTTTAATAATAATTTAATAATTATAATTTTATGAACATTTTTTATAAAATATAAAAGACAACACTGGCCTGTCCAACTTGTTTTTGAGGCCATGGTCATGCAGATGCCAAACTGAGCTAAGGCATTACAAGTCAAAAGCACTATTTCACAGAAGAAAATTCAAAACTTCTCAATAACGATTCACCTTATATTTAGCCACATATAAAAATAACATACCTTTAATTTCAAGTGCAACTTCTACCGAATCAATTTAATTCATTATAACTGCAGACTAAACAGGAAAAAAACCTTATATTAATAGAGACAGAAATGGATTGTACAAAATTCATCATCCATTGCCAATGACAATCTCATAATTCTCAACAGAGAAGAAAAGGAACTCTTTTAATCTGCTAAAGTGTATCTCTGAAAAACCTAGAGATAACATCACACAGTGCAGAAAGATTGAGTGATATTTCTTCTAGTCATAATTCAAAGATAGTTCATCACTTCTCCTCAGCATTTTGTTTGTTTGTCTTTAGAGAACCTAAGAAGAAACAAAAGAATGCAAGAAAAAGGAATAAAAAGTTGGAAAAGAGAAACGAAACCTGTATTTATAGACATCAATCTCTAAAAGCTTAAGACATCTATATAAAGACCTCCCTAGAGGTCATATGATTTTAAGAAAGTGACAAAATATGAAAGTATCACATAGCCTCAAGTTGCATCCACTTACCTACAAAGCTTCTAGTTTTTCTTTATAGCTGAGTAATACTCCATTGTATAAATAAAGCATATCTTTTTCATCCATTCCTCAGGTGATGGGAATTTTGGTCGCTTCCAAGATTTGGCTATGACAAATTGTGCTGCTATAAACATAGGTGCACATATATCACTAAAAGTAGATACTATATCATTCATTTTTAATCAGCTATTCTTGTTTTGAAGATCTGTAATATATGTATTGCTATTTGTTACCTCGATTCTATATTTGCTTTTGTTTTTCATCTTCAAAATAAGAGAAAATTATAATAAAAAATAAAGTATCATATAAGACTCAATCATAATTCTGTATGCTATCAATGTTCAATTGGCAGTTGAAATGAATTTTTTTTTTTTTTTTTGCAACAAGATCTCACTATATAGCCCAGGCTAGTCTTGCATTTGTGGGAACCTGCCTCAGCCTTTCAAGTCCTAGGATTACTGACATGCCTCACCATGCCTGGAAAAAATATGAACATTTAAATATAGCAAAAGTATGAAGTACTTAAATGTATATTTAACCAACCACATCAACATTAAAAATGTCTAAAATTTCACTGAGAAACATTAAGGAAAATTTATGAAAGTGAAATTATATATTTTATTAGTATGCTGAGATTCTTATTATTGAAATTTATGTTTTGCTCCATTTTCTTGGATGACTTAATCCAAATCCTATCAGCATTTTTTGGAACTTCTCAGTTATATTTTAGAATTTATATGAAAATACAATAGATTGACAATGATGCACCTAAGTGAGATTTTCTTTGTATTGATTCTTCTTGATGTTTGTTTTGTTTTTTGAATTTGTAATTCTTAAAATAAATTTAGTTATTGTTATTAAATGACTAGTTATTGTTTCTTCTAGTATATTTTCTGTTCCATTCTCTCTCTCTCTTCTTCTTTAGAGATCTCAACAATTTCCATGGTAGTTCTTTGAATTTGATTCCCTACGGGCTACTCATTCTTTAATCTTTTTTTCGCTGTATTTTCTTCATTTATATTGAACTGAAAATGAAAATGAATTTACATTTTTTGGTATTTTTAGGACAGGGTGTACAGAGTGTACAGGGTCTCACTGCGTAGATCAGACTCACAGTGATCCTCTGGTCTATAGACTCCCAAGTGCTGGGAATACAGACACATGCCACCAAACCCAGTCTCAGTTGCAGTCTCAGTGCACTCTGGGGGCAGGGCTGGTACGGCAGGCCTGGGGTTTGACCGCCTACCCCCTGCATCTAAGCAGATGCTTTAATCCGCTGAGCTATTTGGCCAGCCCTGAACTAAATTCAAATGCATGTGATTTTCCCTGTGTCTTCTCTATTTGCTGTTAATCACATCAGTTATATTTTAATATACATTTTTAAGTCTAAGAATTTATGTTAAATTAAGTTATATAGTTTTATTTATCTTCTGGGGTTTTAACTTATGTGGGAAGATTTTCTTTGCAGCCTGGAGTACATTAATGTTCGTGGCTGTGGGGCTCAGTCTTCCCTTATGTCATGCTAGGCTTGACCTGTGTTCATAGTTGGTTGGGTAGGAGGGGCTTATCTTGCTTTCTTCGTTTATAGGCATGATTGTGGGTTATATTCTGGAGATTGTGACAGGGCATGTGTGCTCTGGACATATGTCGGTTCTCTAAAAGAGAAAGTCTTGTGTTTATTCGTTCTGCAAAGTGTTAATTCAGCTACACTCAAAATGTAAATCCTCTCGGAGGTGATAGCAGCTTGGATTTTTAGTTCAGTGTTTTTGTTCTTACCAGGAAGGCTGCTTGTGATTTGCACATTAGGTGTGTTTGAGTCACACATGGGTCACATAAGGGGCAGCCAGAAATTTAAGCAGACTGTATACACTGAATTGATTGCTCTGCTGACCCTCTTCTTTCTACAATTTATGGCTCTACTTTCCAAGCAATATGTGGGCCTGAATTTGGTTCTGATTCATCAAACCAATGATGTTAAAGCTTTGCCACTGGAGTATTGCTGGCTACATGATACAGTGGGAATTAGTCAGGGCAGAAGCTGCGGAGTAGAAAACTCAGCACTACTCTTGTGGTAGTGTCTTACTGTTGGCTTATATGGAGGCTTAAAGCAGAAAAATATTTCTTTCTCAAAATTCTAGAAGGTAGAAATTTTTATGATTTAGATCTAGAATGGCCTCCAAAGCTTCACATGTTTGGAAGGAGATTGGGTCATGAGAGAGCGATAGCTGCCTTGCTTTTGGGAGGTAGAATCTGTTTGAAAATGGTTCACTGGGAATGTGAACTTGAAAAGTATATCTGCTTCTCAAACTTCTCTCCCTCTCTGTTTCCAAGCCTCCATGACATAAGCAGGTTTCTTCTGCCAGGTGCTTCTACCATGACTTTTCTGGCTTTGAACCTACCCAGCAAAGGCTGAAAATTCTATCATCAGAAGCCAAAATAAGCATCTGCTACTTTGAATGCTGATTGTCTAGTATTTCATCTGTATGAGGGAAATTATTAAAATTTTGATACCAAACGTGTGGTCTTTGCTCTTACAACTTGACCGTGGGCCTAGGAGCCTTTATAATTGGTTTGTGAGAGGAGTTTACCTTAGAATGTTCTAAGTCAAGCATGATAGGAGATTCTGGTAAGAAGTCGAAGGACCAGAATGCTTTTAGACATCAGGATAGTAAAATCCAGGTCTAGAAAACTTCAGCTGGGAAATGGACTCCGTTGACAGTATTGGTTACTATATATGTTATTCACGGGTGGAAACTTTGTCTTTTGTTTATGACCTGAGAGTTTGTAGGAGACAGAGATGAAAGGCAATGGGTTAAGTCATTGGGCAGGTGAAGTTTCAGTGTTGGCTAAGGTTCAGCATATGGTAGTTGAGGAGCTTTTTAGAGGTGGCTGTTGTCTTGGTTACTTTTTACTCATTGCTAGGGCAAAATGCCAATACCCAAAATGAAGGAAAGAAACGTTTATTTAGCTCACAGTCAGTGGAGGCTTCAGTCTATACTTCTCTGGCTCCAAGGCAAATGGCTGCAGTTCATGGTGGCAGAAAACAATGAAGAGCAGAGGAGGAGCAACAGCTGTGGTGTCCATCAAGCCTCTTTCTCTTCCTTCTATGCTGATTGTGAAGACCAATGATCCACTGACCCACCATGAAGATCGCAGTTCCTGTGAAGCAGCACAGCTGTGAAGACCAGAATTCCCCCCAGGAAGTGGGTGCAGAATCCTGCCTCAATTCCTATATATACCTTTTCTGTGCTGAGTCACTCTGGGGCAGGTCCTCCTAGACCTAGGGTGGGCCCCATGCCCCAGGGTGTGCAAATGGACAACCAGATCCAGCCAAGCTTCCCACATCTCAAGTAGACACAGTGTATCAACCGCCATAGGTGTCCAAATCACAACCCCAAATCATCTTTTGTTTGCAAAGTGCCAACAACCCCACAGTTAAACCTTAGTAGTGAGATTTTAGTTTAGCAAGAACAATTTACACATTGACATCTTTTGCTTTAAAAGAGAAACAGATAACACAAGTGCCATTCCTGGTCTATTCGATGGATACTTCTGGCTGTGTTCCCTCACATTTCTGGTGAGAAATGGAACAATAAGCCCTTCTAAAAAGTTTTGAGTTTTTGTGTACAGGAAATAGTTGCAAAGCTGGATGAGAGTATAACTCAGTTGTAAAAATATTAGGATTAAGATGAAGGTAAGTACTTTGCACCAAGATGATAGGAAAAAAATGGCTAGAGGGCATCTTAGGCATCAGCAAAACCCACCCTTCTCAAACTCCAAGGTGTAAAAGTGAAAGACTTTTCTTTCAGAAGAGGCCTTTAGGGAGCTCAAATCATTCAAGACCAAGAAGGAAAGAGTTTCCTGGAATTCAGACTTTCAGACATTCAGGTGCTTTTGTGGCCATGATTCATGAGGGCCTGGCCACTGCAAGAGCTGGCAGAAGACTTTGGCATTATCCTTCTGGCTATGGTTTCACAGGAATGCTAAATACAAGAGTTGTGGGATCAGAGAAGCTTCTACTCAGATTTCAAAAGAACGTCTGGGAGTCAGTCAGCATGCCCCTGTGAAGGCAATGTGTGAAGCTGTTAGGGTGAAGCAAACAGTGTAGTCCATATGCCAAGAAGTAGGGAAAGCTAAAAGCATGGCACACCTACTGAGGCATGGAACTAGCAGTGAGTAAAGCCCCCCAACAGAGAGACTGTGATAGCTACCACCAGAACTCTTCTAGGGAAGTGCTGCCCAAGCCATTTGGAGTTCACATTTGGTCAGTGATCCCAAGCTTTTGAACATGGAACTCCAACACTTATTGTCTGCCCTGCAAGGTTTATCTCTTGCTTTGGTGTGATTCCTTGCTACACCCTTATTTCTCCCTTTAGGAAAGGGAGTATTTATTCTGTGCCGTTGTATGTTGCATATTCCCTTAGTGTCTCCAAATATACATCTTCATAAGGAAACTTGTCATCCAGTTTCCTGATTGTATCTTAAAAGAAACCCATTTTCAAATAAAATCTTCATAGGTATCAGGAATTTAGACTTGATTATATATTTTAGGGGAGTGTAATGCTATCTATTAAAATATTTTTCTTCTATATATTCCTGAGTCTTCCTATATTCCTAAGTCTGTCTCTTTTAGTTCAGTCTCTCACACTTTCAAAGAGTTGATTTCTAATTTTTCCCTGGCTTTGCAGCTATTATTTCTAGCAGGCTTGATTCTGTAAGTTATTAAACTGGACTTGATGTGGCACTTCCTCTGCTGACATCTATGTCTGTACATCTGTATA
>NDGN011251727.1:0-11131 GCA_002564285.1 Tympanoctomys barrerae | reverse complement strand
AAATCACTCTATTCATTAACAGAATGTAACTATATATCTATCCTAACCACTTTGAATACACAGGAGCTAAGTCTTAAAGGTTGTAGAAAGTCATTATAGAGATCAGGATGCATAAAACAGATGTACTAAACCATGAGACATTTCCTAGAATACCAACTAGAATAGATATTTTATAGGAAGTCAATCAGAAATAGTGAAAGTGGCTAATACTCATCTACAATAAAAGGACAAGCATTTGATATAGTCAGTGAGGCAGCACTTGTTTGAGTTCACAGTCTGTGCCAATTAAATTTTTTGGCCCATCATGAAAGAAAAAGGCACAGGAGAGTAACTCCCATTATGAAAGGATAAAAGGAAATTGGTAAGACAACAAAGGGACCATAGATCAAAAGGACTATGGGTTCCAAAGTGGTTGCATACATGCTTCTGAAATGGCTGGCCTTAGAGTATAAGCTGAACATTTAAGCAGATGAATTAGAATAAATAGGATGTACAGGGCATATGAGAACAATAGAAGGACTCAGGGAAAGTCACATATGGGAACTTCCTTACGGAATTTGGAGTAAGATACAATACTCATAAAATGATAATGAGCTAGAAATCTTTGAAGTGAATGTTCTAGCCTGAAAATGTGATCACAATAGCGAATTCATACTAGCTGAGACTGCACTGAGTCAAATACCAATGTGTCTTTCGAGGTGCAAATAATACATAGAGCAACATGAATACCAAATCTATAAATAAAACAGCTAATAAAGATACTGAGCAAAACTCTTCAAGTTACTAAAGAAGAAAATAAGACAGTGGTGATCAAGGACTATTCTGGGCCTTTCTCTTGGTTCTAAGAGGATCAGATGGAAAGCAGCCTGCACAGAAGAGGAACTGTAGGGATATGTGGTCAGGTTCTGGGCCGATAAGAAGTGGGGGAGAGGATGGGCATGGGAGAAAAAGTTCAAAAGGAGGATTCACTTGTTCCCAATAAAATAAGGCATGCATGCAGCAAAAGGAAGGCAACTGCAGACAAGCAGATGGGACAGAGTAGTAGTGAGGGCCTGCAGGACTTAGCTGATGAAGTAGAAGAAAAGAAGGGAACAAGGTAAGAAAACAGAGAGGCTTTCATACAAGGCATACAGAAAGCACTCTCAGTTCAGGAAAGAGACCAGAAGTACTTATTAGGCTGAGAGAAGTTAAGAAAGAATATTTTAGTTCCATTAATCATTGGAGCAAGAAGATAATTTTCTTTTCATATAAAAAATACACTTTTTCTATAAGCAAGATAGACCACAATTCCAAAATTTGAAATTCTTACTCAGTAACACACTGCATGGTCTTCTACCAAAATGCAATTATGATTGCGCTTTGCATATAAATTGAAGGGATTTTGTGAATCTGAATCCTTTTGACCTTTAAAAGGAAACTAGAATCCTGCCGTCACCACGGGATATTTTCTTGAAAACATTTTCTGTTCTAATGCAGACACCTGAATAAATTTTGTAAACAGTATTTTAAAAATCATACTGTCATATAGCAAAGCCTTAAGGATGAAACATTTTATCAAATGTATTGTTTACTAAGCCTAAAATATTTCTAAAAGTTATTAGTGTAACAAGCATACTTGTTGAATACAAGTATAACTTCCAACCAGACTTTTCTTCGAAATAATTTTCCTTAGGAAAAAGAAATAATTCATCAATGAATGAAATTTTAGGTTAAGGCAGATAAATCACATTTAATATTATGCAAATGTTTTCAGGTAGGAATCGTATTTCTAGAGTAAGCAATCAAGAAAAAGAGAACTATTAGTTGGTTTTTGTCTGAAATCTTGCAAATATAGCACTTATTCAAAAGCTCTATCCTATTAAAATACAAAAATAGCTTTCACTGATAAAAATGATGATCTTTAAAATGCTTTTAAAAACACATTTCCATTTAATTAAAATTAATTTTTCTCACTTCCCATTTCTTCTTGTCTCAGACTATATGACTGAACAAAAGTGATTTACAGATTAAAATTTAAAAGCATGTATTCACTTATTTGCCTTAAGACTCAGTAAACAATATAATTCATGTTGTTATTTAATATTTCTGCTTTTCTATCAATCAAGGATTATTTTTAGTGCTGTTCTATATAATAGCATATATATTTTTATGAATTTTGGAATTAAATTATTTAGTTCGGAGTTGCTTTCTGTTTAGAGACATTCCCTTTTACATTTATCCACACATGATCTGTTTGATTTATGAGAAGGAAAAGCGAAATGCTAGGATATTAATTCGCTTTCTTTGTTCCTTATGGGCATATTTCCTTTATTATGGTGTCTTTTCTCAAAGGCTTTTTTCCTACTTTAGATATTTAAAAACAGGAATCAGCCAATCTCTCAAGATAATCACTATGTGATACATTCTACTACATTGACAAAAGTTATAAAAAGGAGAAATGTGAAGCAAAAGGAGCAGTATAATCATATGTATTGATGCCCAATTCTACTGTGCATATTAGGCGTCAAACTAGAAAATTATCTTCTGTATTGCTTTGATGATCAGGAGACGCAGTAATTGTATATACTGCTGCAAGTCTGTGCCTAACTAACACAAGACAGTAAACATGCTGCTTCATAGATATGTGGGAAAATAGTCTCGTCAGGAAGCAAAAATTACCATACTTAGGCCAAATTTGTCTATCACCTAGTTTTGTAAGTAAAATTATTTTAACAGATATCTACAATGTTTCATGCAATAAGGGCAGAGTGTACACACTTTTCCACAGAACTTCTTCCAAAATAGACCATATTTCAGGCCTTACAGCATGTCTTCCCACAGAAATAGTCCTAAGTATCTCATCAGATGACAACAGAATAAAACTAAAAATCTACAGCAGAAAAAACAAAACCCCATAGAATCTATATGAACACATACAGATTGAATAATACATTGTTGGGCAATAAATGGATTGCAGAGGAAATTGGGGAGGAAATTTAACAATACCTAGAATCACATGACCATGAAAATGTATCTCTGTCTATGGAACACAATTACAGAAGTTTGAAAAGAGAAGTTTATTGCTATATTTGGCTGCCTGAGAAAAGCAATTCAAAATTCTGATGAAGAATTGACTTGATTCTTCAAAAGAATAAATAAAATTATTAAATCTATTACCAAATCCACATCAATAAAATTAGATATGAAAATGGTGAAATTATGTCATCACTGAAATCCAGAGGATTACTAAAAGCTATTTTGAAAACTTACATGTTAATAAATTGGAGAGAATGGAAGAAATGGATAAATCCTTAGGTATATACACCAAAGCTAAACCCAGAAGAAATGAAAATGCAGAATAGACTAACAATAGACAAATTTTGGTAGAAATAATCTACCAATCACGCAAAGACCACGACCTATAGATTCATCACTGAATTTTGCCACAACTTTAGGAAAAGAAATAATATTAATGCTCCTCAAAAGGAAAGAAATGCTTCAACATTCATCCATAAAGCCAGCATTACAATTTAATCAAAAGTAAAAATGGGTTCAACAGGAAAAGAAAATTACATACTGTAAGCTTTGGTTAACATAAATGCAAAAAAACCTCAATAAAATACTTGAAAAGAGAATTCAATGAACCTTTAAGAGAACCACACAACATGGACCAGTTAGCTTCATCCCAGGGATATAAAGACTCTTCAGCATACATAAATCAACAATTTTTAAAAAAGGATCAAAGTCACATGATTGAACCAGACTTAGTGCTGTAGGCCTGTAATCCCAGCACTCAGGAGGCTGAGGCAAGAGGAACATTGTGAATTCAAGACTGGCCTGGGCTACAAAGTGAGCTCAAAGCCAGCTTGAACTGTATAGCATGACCTTATCTCAAAAAAAAAAAAATCACATGATCACATCAATATAGATGCAAAAATATTTGAGAAAATCCAGCATCCTTTTACATTAAAACCTTTAGAAAATACTTATACAAGAACTTTTAGCTCAAACTGATAAAAACCATACATGACAAACCTGCCCACATCATGAATGGGAGAAATTGAAACAATTTCCTCTAAATCAGGAAAACAAGGGTGTCCACTCTCATCACACTTGTTCATTCGTCAGAACAATTTGGCAAGAAAAATAAATTAAAGGAATCTGAGTAGGAAAAAGTAAGTCAAATAATCCTTACTTTCAAATAATATGATCTTTTACATAGAACACTCTGAAAACTCCACTGGAATATCCTTGGAATTGATAAATTCACCAAAGTGGCAGGGTATAAAATCAACACACAATAATGAACCCACTGAGAAAGAAATTAGAAAAACAATTCCATTCACTGTAACTTAAAGAAAAAACCCTAGGAATGCATTAGCCCAAAATGTTGCAAGATCTCCACATTGAAACTATAGGATTCTGAAGAAAGAGATTGGAGTGTCCTTCAGAAAATGGAAAGACATGTCCTGTTCCTGATTGGGTGCAAGTAACATTTTTAATCCTAGCTATAGTTTTAATGCAACCTCTATTCAAATACAAACAACATTCCTCACAGGAATAGAAATAAACAGATCTAAATTTATATGAAACCAGAAGATACCCCAAGTAGCCAAAACCCTCGGGAACAAAGAGCTCTAAGTGGATGGCTCCGCATTTCTGAATTTCAAGTTATACTGCAAAGCTACCATCACAGCATGGTACCAGTACAGAAATAAACTTGCAGACTAACGGAATAGAACAGAAGACACAAAGAAAAACCCCATGCACCTCCAGCCATCTGATTTTTATGAAAGATCCAAAAACCTACATTAGAGAAAAGATAGTCTTTCTAAGAAATGGTGCTAGAAAAGCTGGTTATCTTCTTGTAGATGATTGAAACTAGATCTATCCCTCTTATCCTGTACTATTTCTAGGATCAAAGGCCTAAAAATAAAAACAGAAACTTTGAAACTGCTGTAGGATAACAGAGGAGAAAGACTTGAAGCACCATGGCACAGGCAAAGAATTCCTGAACAGAATTCCAATAGTGCAAGAAATAATAAAAATAACCAACAGCTGAGATTACATGAAATTAAAAAGTTGCTGAGTAGCAGAGAGAACAATTAACACACTGAAACGACAACCTATAGAAATGAAAAATAAATCTGCCAGCTACTCTTGTGTTATATACTCTATATAAAATGTACAAAGAATTCTAAATATTAACCCCCAAATGACTGAATCAAAAATGAGCAAATGAACTACAAAGACATTTCTCAAAAGAAATAAATGACAGTAAATATTTATCATCTTTGGCCATTAGGGAAATGTAAATCAAAACAGCTCTGAGATTCAGTCTTATACCAGTGAGAATGGTTACCATCAAGAATATAAAAAGCAACAAAAGCAAAGAGGATGTAGAGGAGAAAGAACTTTTATCCATTGCTGAAAGTAACATAATCTAGCACATTCACATAGAGATCAGTGAGAAGATTCCTAAAAGAGCTAAAAATAAAAATTTCACTTGGCCCAGCTATACTTTCCTTGGTATATTCCCAAAAGAGATAAATATATGAGACTATATTGATATGTGTACATACATGTTTATCACATGCCACTTCAAAAAAACAGAAAATTCTGGAAACAGCATAGATGCCTATCAATAGACAAATTGGTAAAACAATGTTGTTTGTATTCACAACTGAATTATATTCAACCATGAAGAATAAAATCATCTCAGATTTACAAAGATACAGAGAATTTAAGATCATAACATTAAATGAAGTAAATCAGATGCAGAGAGTTAAAATGTCACATTGTTTTTTCTTCTATGAGAAAACTGCAAAGAAATAAATACAAAGAGTAAAAGTAGAGATGGTAAGAAACACTGACACATTTTTGAATGGGGTAAATGGATTGAAAATCGGTAAGATATGTTATATACATGTATGAGTTCCCCAAAATGAATATAACTTTTATGTATCACAAACATGTTTTAAAGAATGAAAAAAGGAAGAAAGGAAGGAAGGAAGAAGAAAGAAAAAGATTGAATCTAAACTGTGCCCATTCATTCAGACAATGGCTATCATTGTTTTCATGCTAGGAAAGTGGAGCTGAATATTGAAATTATACACAAATTATATTCTATACGGCTGAAAAAATTATCGGGCCCTTTACAAAAACACACTTCCAAGTCTAGAATCAAAGGAGCTCTCCATTAATTTGTCCTTTCATTACTTGTGTGGCTCACACTTCCAAGCCCTTTGCCAGCATTTAGGAAATGAGTTTTTTGCCTTTCAAGGCATTTGGCATCAGGCCAGGCAAAGACTGGGTTTTTTCATCAGGACTCATCTTTGGCCAATACTAGGTAGGCTTTCACACAATCCTTCTCTCCAGTTGACCTACAATCTCAAACAATATTTTCCCCCCTTAACAGTATCCCACCCATTATTATCCCACGAAGTTTTCTCCAAAACTCTTAAAACTCTGCTCTTCCCCTCCTTTCTTACAGCTTCCAAATGACAAGTAGTTACATCCTTTCATTACATACAAGAAGTTTTCTTGGTATTTCATAGCTCTAAGACCAAAACAAGGCCAGAGAAACTCCTTCTTTCATGATGAATTTTCCAGACCTTCAAGGTAATCCAGGTAGAATCACTGATATTCCATTGTCCTACATGGATCAATCATATTCTAAACTGGGTTAATAGTACCAACATGTTCTAGGTATCATACTCAGAGAAATGGCAAAATAAAAAAGTAAAAAACCCTATTCTCTCACTAGATATATGAAAAACTCATGAGTCTTATAAAAATGGAAAATTATGATTATTTTTCTGCTGATACTGTGGTACCAAAATAGAATTTTACTCACTAATAGAAATATAGACTGACCTGGAAGGACCTATCTCTTCAAAAGAGGCAATACTGTGATAAGAGGAGGAGGCTGACACCAGTCTCTTCAGTCAGTATTATACAGCTGCAAGCAGCATTTGTGTGAGAATGAGATTTGGAAAGTGTTAAACTCAGAGACAACATAAAATTCGTAAGGCTTTCAAGATAGAAGATAGCCAATCAGCTTTTTCAAGTAGTTCTTTCTTCGGAGTCTATCAGAGAGAATCATGGAACTTAAGGTCTGAGAATGAGCACTGTGTTCTCAAGGCCCTTGCATGAGGGGGTGGGGCAGGCAAGGCATAAGAAAGTAACTGTTGTAAACCTGGGGAAAAGCTTTGACTTGTTCTATATCCTCACAGGAAAGTAGGAGGAAATATGCCATTATGTTGAGGGCATAGAAGGGTCTCAGTTAGAATTCAATCATCATCAATTTCAATTACTGTAGTTAACAGAAAAAAAAATACCTAGGAAATGAGGTTACTGGTCAGCATCCTAGCACACACGCAGACAGATGTGCAGCTTTTAGTCCTGCCAAACAGTTACTTCCAACTGGGCATAATAATCTTCTTCAAATGATTTTCCTTCAAAGTTGACTGGACTTAGAATTGGCTGATTAACCAAACTGGCTGTACAAGCATTTGCCTTATGGTTCTTGCAGCTTCCAAGCATGGAGTAAAGAAATAAAAATTCAAGTACCTCAGCATGATGCTGTTAAATACTGGTAAGCTCAATGCACTGAACTAAATTAGAACGTTGTTCACTTCTTCATAAGACCTACTATATCTCTCCAGCTTTTGTTGATATTAGTTGACTCTCTTTAAGATTTTTCCATTCTGTATCTTACACCTAATTCTGCTGAACTTTTGCCTAATTTCATCTTCATGATTCTACCTGTTGTTGTTTTAATGTGCTTTTTTCAAGTATTTTTCTATGAAATGGTTATTTTTTCTTTGATTTCCTATTATTTTTTCTGCAACTGCCTATATATGATTTTATATATAAATTCCTTAGAAATTATATTATTTCTTTTCCTAACACTTACTTTTATTTTTCTCATATGCATTTTTATACCAGGACAAAGAGTTGTTTGTCAACAGAAAAATTATTGTCACAGTTATGGTTCTTAAACCCAGATTCTCACTAGGATGAATATTTCCTCAGGAATCTTTTCATGATTCCTTTGCATGACTAGCTAAGTCAAAACACTGCCTATTTTTAAAAATTGTATTTAAATTCAGGGTGGCTAGGTATGCCATATAACCCAAAATTCTAAAATGGATGTTTATCTTAACATGATCTCACAATAGATAAAATAACAACAATAATACCTGCATCTCATAGAAATAGATTCTTCTTTTTGCTATTTTAACTACAGTGGTGAACTTCATTTTTACTTTTCACTTAATGTTAAGTATATATATTCACATGTGTAACAATTAAGAGACTTGAAGAGAAGAATAATTACTGGAGTCAGGCTTACATAACAAAAATCCTCATGTCTTTAGAGTCAAAAAATTCTTGGTTAAAATGCTTATTGCTAAGAATTTTTGTAATTCACTTGGCTTTTACAGTTAATTGCTTTCAGCCCCGAGTCCTGCTGTGCTGGCCCCACCCCTGGGGTGCACTGAGATGGCAATTGAGACTGGCTATAGTGGTGCTTGCCTATAATCTCAGCTCTTGGGAGGCTGTAAACAGGCGGATCACTATGAGTCCAATCTAGTAGCGAGACCCTGAACACCCTGAGAACCCTTCCCTAAAATACAAATAATAATAATAATAATAAAGTTAATTATATCAGTTAAATGATTATACTGAGAATAACAGAGCCTCTGGAGCACTCATTGGTTGTCACATTGTCCCTACCTTCTGAGGCTGAATTCGCCAAAATTCTCTTTCTGCAGAGTTATTACTTTGATGTATAGGCACCCAGTAAAACTATCCCTGCTTTCCAAGGCAAGATCAATTGACCAAAATATTGTCGCCCATCTATGTATAAATTTAAGCTTATATCTAAATGGATTTTATGTAACAATGACCAATAGAGCTAATCTATATGATATAAACACACGTGGACCTAATAAGACTTACACTCAGGATTAAGAATACTCAGGACCCCACACAGGTATTTATCAAGCTCCCATTATATACCAAAAACAAATGAATAACTGTATGATACCTATTTTACTTTCAGTTTCAGGAGCACTAAGATAAAATTGGGAATCAAAGTAACTAAAACAAAAATGACCTAAAAATACATTAAACCTTCTTAGTTTTACAAACTTGTAACAACCTCAGTAAACATCTTCTGATTGTCACAAAAAAGTCACTATAGCTCACAAAGGTGTTTATTCCCTTATGCCAAACATATATATGCCCTGGTACAATCCAGTCTGTTCCCAGGAATCCAACAGCCATCCAAATGATGATGTTTTTCAACAACCTCTTTTCTTCTGTGTGTGTATGTGTGTGTGTGTGCACGCACATGTGCATGCACGTGTGTGCATTGGTACACGGCACTGAATCAGTACTTTCAACAAGGGTTTAAACACTGAGCTGTACCCACAACCTCTTTTATTTATTTTAAGACAAGATCTTTTTAAGTTGCTTTGTTGCCCAACATGAGCTCAAACTTGGAATCCTTGTGCCTCAGGCTCCCGGAGTGCTGAGAATACACACATGTGCACACACACACATACACACACACACACAGACACACATGCTCTCTGAAGAAAACAGGATGATGTATTGGATGTCAGCTAGGAAGTATATATACAGGAAAGTGTGAGACATCCTGCTAGAAGGTTCTACTTGTGTAATTTATTTTACTGATCAAGCTTGTATCTCATCTCATTTCATAGGTGAGGGTTTGAGACCTACAGATTATGTTTCTTGCTCAAGGCCACTCAGATAGCAAGCGGCACAGCCTGGCCACATACCAATATTGCTCCCCATGTACTACACGCAAATCAGTATGTTACCATTTGTCCCACTCCCTAAAATGTTAAGGATGTAGTCTCCATTTATGTTTACACTTCATATCCTTACATTTCTAAATTTATCATGTGAAATTTTAAATTCTTAAAAATATAAGTGGAGGCATAGCATATGAAATTTTTAATCACAATATTTACAGTACAGCAACAAAAATATAAAGGCAGTCTCTGAAATGAATGGAAGTGTAACAATCCTTTCCGTCCTAATTGGCATTATTATTGGCAGTTTTGAGTTACATGAGATGCTCGCTACGTTATTGTTCTATTATGCAGCCAGACCATTATTAACAAAAGGGAGAAGAACATTTTGCTAAAATTTCCATTAAGCAAGAGGTCTCATGAAGGAATGCAAAAGACATTATTTTGCCAATGTTTTTCCCTTTATAATAATGGAAAACTGAAGGGTTCTCTGAGTATGAAAATAAGCCTTTGCCGTGGCCTGCTGATTGCTTGAATTGATAAGCTGTATGTCACGCCTCAGCCCTTAATAAAATCAGCAATGTTTTTTTGCCAGCTGTTGGCTACAGTAAGGACACTGTGATGTTTCTGCTATTTGTAAAATATCGTATTTATACATACAATTGCATTTAAATCTAAAATCATTTCAATGATCTATGCAATTATCACAGAAATATAAATTAGATCAAATTTTTATTTTAAACTGTATAATATATGCTATATCTAATTCTAATTTGGAAAACATTTTACATGTAATTTAAAATTATCTAGGACATTTTTAAACTTTAAATCTTTTTTGAATGTGCAAAAAATTAATTATAAAGAAGAAATGAAAACTTTAAGATCTTTCTGTAAAATTTATTTATTTATTTATTTATTTATTTGATGTATTTCAGACTCATAATGATCCTCCTGTCTGAGCCTCTCCAGTGCTGGGGTTACAGGTGTGCACCACCATGACCAGTTTTGGTGGCCAGCCCTGCACACCTGGGGGTTCCAGGTCCAGCTCAGCACACAGTGCCAGGGATTGAACCCAGGTCCTTGCGCTTCCCAGGCAGGCACAGGAAATGAACGGTGGAGAGTCTGAAAATTCACAGGAAATACCAATTCCCTAAATTATATATATGTTTATCTGTATTTGTTCCCACATTGAAAAAAAGTACTGCTCCAGTAAGAGCAATGGTAACATAAATCATAGGAACTAAATATGGAAGAAAACTAATTCTCTGCCACACTCCCACTCTATTCAACCTTTATCACAGAATTTTTTTTCACAAGGTAACTACTAAATGTCTCAGTAAATTGTAGCTGAAAAAATACATATA
>NDGN011251684.1:0-11318 GCA_002564285.1 Tympanoctomys barrerae | reverse complement strand
CAAAAAAGCTCTACTTTTTGCAGTCTGGGACTATTGGTTTTGACTAATCATGGATCAAAAGACAATCTATCATGAATGAGATAGAGATACCTAATATTCCATGGTTTAATGCTGATGAAAGAATTCAAGCTTAGGGAATGCTGAGAACTAAGATCTTACTTAATCTGTAAAAATGGAAATATTTTTTGTCAAATGAACAGTAGTCCAATTTGAAGATTATTATGGAATGAAAGGACAAATGAAAGTCCATAGATCTGACTTTTTCTGGGAAAACAGTAAATCAAAAGCAATATTGTGTCTCTAGAGGAACTGAATAATTAATTTCACCATCAGGAATTTGGAAGATGTAGCAGTGGTAACTCTCATAGTTCCATTTAAACTTCTTGTTTCACCTTGTGAAAGATGAATGAATCTTGGAGAATGATTATAAATTATTGTAAACTTAACCATATTATGATCTAATTTCAGCTGACACCAAATAGCTGTCGGTTTTTAAGAAGATTCACATGTTTTCTGGTAACTAGTTTTGATGCTATCTATTAAGCTAATGCATTCTTTCAATATGTGTCTGTAAGACCCACAAGAGATTGAAGGGTACCAGCTGCGACTTACTTAAGCAATCCTCTAGTTCTTCCTATCAGCATCTCTGTTACTGTTCCCACACAACACTCAGCTTGGTTGGTCATATTTCCTAATTTTCAAAGTAAAAGGAGACGTAGGCTAGATCTGTTGTCAAATGCCAGAAAACCGTTTGGGGACTGTGAGCCTTACTCAGAATTAGAAACATTTGAGTTGTTTGCATACACATACAGAGTAAAACATCAAAGTGAAGACTATTTTTGCCTTCAAAATCCAAGTCCACTGTGAATCTTACAACTTTACTAGAGTGGCCACCAACAGCAACTTTGTCTTCAATTTGAGATGACTCACACCATTAAATTCCAAGAAATTTTCCACAGACATAAATTCTTGAGTTTAAATTGAAACTATACCCCATTTCCTGGCATGCTAATGTCTTATTAATCATTCCAGCACATTTTCCATTTCTCATTCACTTGGTCAAATCAGCATCACCTCATTAATGTCATGAACTAGTGATGTGTTACGGAAAGTAAAGGTGATTAAGATCCCATGAACTCACTGACATAGACTTGAGTTAAGGTAGTGCAAGTGTATTTCTGAGCTCATCACTGAGTCCATTCTGTGTAGTGAGACCCTGTAGACCCTATACTAAATACAAAAAAATAAAAATAAAGTGTAAAATAAAACATAACTGATCTTCTCATTTTGGAGCAGGACTAGGCCAATATCTGCAAATAACTGATCAGTTTTTGAGTGACTGCTCTTGAATGCTACTGTGCTTTGCTGAAATTCAATTCTTAATCATGGGCTGTCATTCCACCCTGCAACTTAAAATGCCCACCATAAAATAAGTATTGTTATACTCAATAAGTTATATAATACCATAGGTACAGTAGCATTACAGCATCAAATGGAAGTGATTTATATATGATTGGGTCTACAGTGATCCCTAAAAATACATGTAAATTTTAAGAAATGAATGCACATACACCATCAGCTTCTACTAACTCTAACCTTCCCTTTTAAGGACTCTACCTATGGCCTCATGGGGAATATCCTATTTTTAATTGACAGTGGAAGACAAAGTTATGCTGTTCAAAAGTGGATAATTGTGAGGGTGCAGACTTACTTTAGAGACATCTTTGTGGACAGTGGCAAAAGACCAGGTTTGTGAAGGCAGCACTTTAGCTGCATCTTGCCATGCACTATGTTTAGGAAAATCCATATTTGCATACTGATTCATTAGAAATATAAGAAGGTGGGGCCAGCAAGAGAGCTCAGTGGACTAAGCACCTGTTAGGGAAGTGCCAGGACCTGGGTGATCTCTAGCACCATATGCCACACTGGCCCTGCCTCCAGGCACTGGCAATGAGACCGGGTATGGTATTGCACGTCTGTAATCCCAATGCCAGGGAGGCTGAAAACAAAAGGCTCACAATGAGTCCAAGGTGTGTAGTGAGACCCTGTAACAAATACATTTAGAAAAGAAATTTAGAAAGGAAAGAAGAAAGTATTCACATTTGAAAGAGTTTGACTTTGAGCCACTGCTGTTGGGCATCAAACTTCAGCTTCCTTGGGCTTCCAATGCAGACTACAACAACATCTCTATAATTTACTTCTAGGCCTCAGACTTTGGTTGTGTGCTGCACACATGATTCCTGTTGTGTGTTTTCCTTCATCCTGTGCTGAACAGTGAGTGGATCATCCAGCCACTTGAATTTCTTTGCCCTCTGATCCTACAGATATCCACAATGAATATTTGCACACCTATTCTTGCAAGCATACCTCATAAACCTCTCGGTAAAATTATAAGTATGTCTATTGAAACTATTTTTCTGAAGAATTCTAATGCATTTCTAATATAAGATTTTATTCTTTTCTCAATACAGAAATCATATCAATCTATCTTCAAATTCACCTAGGCATGTTAACTGACTCTTTGCTATTTCCATTCTATTTGACATATGCAGTTATTATTTTCATTTTAGAATTTGCAGTATTGTAATTGTGACTCTTTAATAATTTTAGAATATCTGAAATCTTTAGTCTTCCATTTATTCTATCAATTTTCTCATAGACAAGTAATAATAGTCATTTATAACTAGTGAACGCAGCAACATCTGGGTACATTGGGAGAATCTCAATGCTATTTTTTGTTTGTTTGTTTAGAACATTAGTTGTATGATACTAAGCCTTAAGTTGTGCCTTTCAAATTCTTTCCTGGATATATCTAATATTGCCTTTTTAGGTTTGGTTTCTTATTATGACCTCATGAAAAATGATATTTTTAGAGAAGGATATAAGTGCAATTACTTTCTGACACTAGTCCTAACATCTATCAACCATGATTCAAATAACCATTCACATTTCAAAATTCTCTTGTGCATCAGTGTTTCATATTGCTAGTCAGTATTATATGCTCCATTTTTGCTATTTTGAAGCATGTTCTCAAGCAGGTACTTAAGGAAGGATAAGAGCACTTTCACTTGCCAACTTGATTTGGTTGAGTATGCAGACAGCTGGGCAAATATTAAACTAACTATCTGTAAGAGTATTTCTGAATAAGATTGATATTTTCATGAATACACTGAGTCAAGACGTGTGTCCACTGAAATGTAGTTGGACATGTTTCAATCAACAAAAAACATAAACAAAAAAATGTCTAACTGAATCAGAATTCTTCCTTTCTCTGTCGTATGAGTTGGTGCATTGCTTTTTCTTCTGTCTTTGGGCCTAGCTAGCAGAGCTTTGTAACTAAAATTATACTCTTGTCTTTATTACTTCCCTACTTGAATTAATATAAATCTTTCTCATCCTTCAAATTTATTCCTCTTGTATAAATAATGGTAATGCAAAATTCATTGTCATTCTAATATTTTACCATTGATAAATTTTATAGACTCTCCAAAGTATCTCTTCTGGCTCCTATAAATTTAAAATTTAAAGTAAAATAAATTACCTTTAACTATAAATATTAGGTTTATGAATTTCTCTTGAAAGCCATATTTGTTGGTTGTTTAGAGACATCTTTTAAATTCTTTCATGTCTCTTTGTAAGTTTATTTTCCCCATAATTTCATTCTCATTTGTTTTCCTAAAAT
Source organism: Tympanoctomys barrerae (assembly GCA_002564285.1). Lineage (NCBI taxonomy): Eukaryota > Metazoa > Chordata > Mammalia > Rodentia > Octodontidae > Tympanoctomys > Tympanoctomys barrerae. The sequence continues at coordinate 7,636 of NDGN011251684.1, read as the reverse complement.
ATGTTTCACTCATATCTAAAAGTGCTTTACCTCTTTTGTGCACTTCAATTTCATATTTTCTTTTTCACATTCATTTTAAGATTAATTTTGGTATTTTTTACTATGTGTTTTGTAATTTGTCTTGTAAAATAAATATTTATTCATAATTATCTCCTATTTTACGATATACCTATTCAAAAATTCTTTAGCACCTAATTGCTCATTCCATAGAAGTTTTAATCTCATAATTCTTTCATAATGCTTTATATTTTATATAGCACTATACTACTGTCTTCCAGTGAATTTAACTTTTTATACATCTTTCAAAGTCTTGGTTAAATATTTGTTTTATTCTATATTATTTTATGTAAATTTTAATGTATTTTGATGATTTTCTGATTATTTAATTGCTGGATGTCCATTAAAACTTCATATATAGGTACACATGTATTGACATCAGCTTTGTGTATGTCTGTATAAATATATGTATGGTTTAATTTGTATAAGGCATATATACAAAAATAATCAATATATTGTATATTGAAAATACTTAATTTGCAAATTTCAATAATAGAACTGTTTTATAACTGTTGCAGTACATATGTATAGTGTTTCATCACATATAGTGTTTTGGGGTCATAATATAAATAAACCATATAACCATAATTAATAATACATATTTATCTAATATATAACATCTCAATCATTTTGGTTTTCATCACAAAAGTTGTTTAAGGGAAAAACAACTTTTGCAGTTCTCATTTACTATTCATATAATTTTGTATTTCTAGATCCCTAGGCATTAATGGGACAGTATTTATTGTATTTTTTCTTTCTCATTATTTTCAGTTGAATTTTAAATAACTTTATAATTTGCATAATATTTACATAACCTCGACAGGGATTTCTGGGGTAATATATTTTAGAATGACATGGAGGTCTTCAAGGCACACTTATTTCTTAGTTTCAGATATGTAGTTGATTATTATTGTATTTATTTTGTATTCCAAAAAATATAAATGGAAATGTTACATATCTACATTAAGAAGTGTAATTGGAAGAAGCTTAAATAATAATGGTGTGCTACCACGTGGAAATATTGCTTTGTTGCATACATAGATCAGGTAAGTAAAGCTGTCTCTTTTATATATTACTTTTACTTAAAATAGAAACACTTTCAATTATTTTCTAATACTAAATACATTCATGAGATTTATAGGTATATTATTTATATTTTAAAATTATCTTTATTCTTCAGTTTTGTGACATTGTGTGATTATTTGTAAAATGGAATATACTGTACTTTCTCCTTTCAATTAAATTGCCACAAAAATATTGTGAAAAATATTTCCTTTAGTGAAAAATTAGTTTTTCTATAATAGTTTTACTTAACATGATCAGTACATTTACAATATATCTGTATATTAAAAATAGATGTTCTTAATATTTAAGATAGCAGAGTTTTGGATCATTTTATGTGTTGCTATTTTTAAAGTTATCAAGATGCATCTGTTGAAAGTTGGGCAAAATTTATGCATTTAATTACATATTTAAATGATTAGGTAACTTAGTTTAAGATAATCATGCACAAACATACATTGTAGTTACATCATATAATTTTGTAGTCAGAAAGAGTACGCATGGAATGATGAATTCCATTGATAAAAAAGACAATTCTTTATTATCATGTGATTAATTTGGATTAAGAAAAATATGAAGGAGCAACAATGTGGCATTTCTACTTCTCACACGTGTTCAACCAGAAGAACATGTTGTCTAGAAGGTCTTCGTCTGAGTCACTCAGGCCTCAGCAGGACTGAAAACTCATCCAAATTCCTGGCCGTTTATTGGTGAAACCATGCTCACACTCACTCTAGTGTGTTAGCAGAGGAATCTAATATATCCTGTAATACATCTGAAGAAACTATCATATGAATGTTGTAAAATACCTACAAAGGTTATTCAGAAATAATACTCCAAGGATTATTCAGAAAAAATTGAAGTGGTAAAAATGCAATCAAATATTCCAAAAGTAGATATAAATAAATATTTAGTACTGTTTGTGATCACAGAGAGATGAGTATCTTTACCAATGAAGGCAACACAATATAATGTAATACAAGCTAATAATTTCTAAGTGGCTAATAGCTAGATAATAATGTAATCTCAAATTATGCTGCCAATGATTTAACTAATTTAACTTGTAGATTATGGTGATTTGTAAATATTTGTATTTTCATAAGTATTAATTATGAGTAATGGATGTAGGTGGCAGAAACAGATTTTATTTTATACCAGCTGCTTAGAGAACGAAGGGAAGAGCTCTGTGGGAACAAATCATATTTCCCAAACGTATGCAAATAATGAATCTTTTTGTTAAGAATGTCAAGTTTAATTTAACATTGCTATGGCAGTGTAGTACTCTTCAACATGTATTTATTTGGGACCTTGTGCCAGCCTTCTGGATGAGTTCCAATTCCTACTGAGCTGAAATCTGGCTTGCCTAAGGAATGGTTCCAACATATTCAAAATTGAAACACAGCATAAACATCCATCTGAATAGAGTTAAACTGTTGAAAGCTACATAAGTTATATACTTTGCCCCAGTTACTAAGAAGTAATCATGTTCTTCATTTGGTGTTTATTATACCATTCCAAATTTCTATTTCCTTTCCAATGAAGATCTTTCCTTGTCATTGAATAACCATCTTTATTCCCTATAGAATTAACAAACAATGCTCAAAGAAACATCTGGAACTGTACTACCTGGTAGAGTACCTGACACCACAAAATGATTTATTTCTTCCTTCTACACCTGATACATTTAGTTTTTCCATACAATTGAGTTAGATAAAATATTTCTACATCATATACATATAAATGATAGAAATAAAGTGATTAGTAAAATTAAATAACTTTCAAAGTGGTTGGAAAAAATAATAGCTTTTGTATGTTAAAATAATACAAATACAAATAAAAAGTTATTCATTTCCCAAAGTTATGGAAATAAAGAATCTCTTAATTTGAAAATATTATCATGTTCAGTCAAATTCATGAAGAATTTCTATTTTAATATTTCTTGTACCTGCTGGTTTTTTTTTTTTTTTTCAGAACTGGAGATTGAACTCAGGCCCTTATGCTTGCCAGGGAAATGCTTATTCCATTGAGCCATCTCCCCAGCCCTTCTTGTAGCTGTTTTGGAAAAAAGCAAATAGTATTTAAAATTATTCATTCACCTGTATGTGGTATAATAATATTCCTGTAATAAAGTAAATAAGCCTATAAAACCTTGAAATCACTATTATTCTACCAGAGGTAGAGAAACATTGATTGCAAACTATATTTAACATTTACAAACCAAATAGCTTGCCATTTGTTTGTATCTCATTGCTTGAATGATTATCAACTGTTTTGCTGTGCAGAGCTACTAAAAGGTTCTTTTCTCAGGATAGTTTATTCAAGGTAATTTTGATGTTTGTCTACAATGTGAAAAATGCCAGTGTGTTGTTTTGGGGGGACACACTAAAATCCAGCCTAACATTTAATATCATAATGCTATGCACTCAGTTTTTATTTTTCAAAATACAAAGAATAAATGAGAAGAGTTGGCTCTTTGGCTTAAAATGTATATGATAATAATTATACTTACTATCCAAAGAGTTAAAATTCATAGATTTAAAACATTACTCTTTGTTTTACAAATTAGAGACCTGTACTGACAGTAATGACTTTCATTGTGTCGTATTATGAATAATAGGAAACCATTCAGGGCCAAATACCTCTTTCATTTTATTAAAATTATACCAAAGTGAAATCATATTATTAAATATTCATATTAGTAATATCACAGTCTAGATTTAGTAAAAGCCAGATAGACTAGAGTCTATATATATCAGCATTAGATCTTGAGAGGCAGAAAGATGTGAATCAAAGTAGAATTAAAACGTAAAATTCTGAAAAGTAAGCTGTTGAAATTACACTTCTGGGTTGTTGTTTTTTTTTTCAATTTCCACCAGGTTTACCTACTTTCACACAGTAACTATCATCAAATGTGTATGTACAAATAATCTGTGCTGATTAATTCTTCTAGTATATTCTCACTATCTTATTGAATCTAACATTATGGGCTATAGTATCATGGAAAATAATAGTTCAGTATCTTGACTGGAAAATTATGGTATGAAAAACATTAGTGCCTTCAATACCCTGGATTTTGAAATAATTTTATTTCCTGCTGAGAAAATGAGAAAATAGTTGATGATATCAGATTTCAAGCTCACATTTTATATTGATGCATCAGAATGAGAAACAGCAACTCCAGTCCTGGAGGACCCTGCTGATCTACCCTTCTGCCTTTAAATAAACCCCAATATGAGGAGTAAATAGTCATGCTAGAAAAGGATAAAACTCAGAGATTATTATATGGAACATTTACTAGATCTTCTCTAGTCTAAGACATACAACTGTGTTTGGAATATTTAAGAATATATAAAGAACTTGTAAGTGAATTTGAATTTATTGAATGAATTTTTCAATATTAGATATACTGAAACTAATAATGAGAGTCTACATCAAACAAAACCTTTCTCCCTGCTCTGCTTCATGTCTTAGGAATGTAATTTCCTGAGCAAGTAATCATAATCCACTGAAGATATAATTTGGTCTTTTTACTTCATAAATATAATTCACATACTCAGTAAAAATATTGCTAGGCATAAACTGCAAGGATATATCAAAAATGCATTAACTTCTTAAATAAGTCTTTTTGGATGCCTTATTTTGAATCATGTTTCAAGTCAGGAAGCTAATATTTATACACCCAAAGCTGGGTAAAATATAAGAATAATGGATTCCTCAGTGGTTATTTTATTTCACTAATGACCTCAATAAATCAGTAACATGTCTAAAATACTTATTCAACACAAGAACTACTACAAGGAATATAGCAAAATTCATTTCTCTCAAGTTTTATAAAACTATTAAGTTTTACATGTTCTTACAAATAAGGTTTATCTGTGAGGTAATGACTAGTCTATTATGGAGAATTTGTCAAACACCTGTAACAACAACAAACTATAGTTTTAAAAGAGTTTCGAACAGAATGACTGAATAAAGGCATTTGATGTGATTGATTTGTGTTTCCAAAGCAATTATCCTTGAACTTTAGCAGAATAGAGAACCAAAGCAGAGATTTCATAACTCACTACACATTGACAAGAGCATCTGCTGAGATATAATGCAGCCAGGCAGACAAATTGTGCTGGGGACATCTTTAGAGTGATACATTTACAGAGCTTAGGACAGAAGTGTATTTTCTTGTTGAAGACTCTGAATTTAGAGATATATCCTGAGGGTCTTTGTAAGTGAACAACAGGAAAGTTGCTATAAATTGTCACCTTTGCACAAAACCTTGTACAGAAATAGTGAATAAGACCTTTAATTGTTGCCTCTAGTGACATTAAATGTAATTTTTAAATGAAGATACTAGTTAATTTACACTGATAAATAAGGAACCAAAGCTGTTCGTATTTAAAATTTTCTAATGAATGTATTGCCATAAATTCAGAATCAATGAAATTAGTCAAATACACTTTAAATTATATTGATGCCATAAATTGCCATTAGCTTACCTTTAACCAGTGAGATACTTGAACACCTCCTTTTAATTCAATTCTATTTTATATTGTTAAGTCCACTGAGATAGTTCATGAGAAAGGTGTGGATAATATAGCGGATGAAAGAACACAAATTTTAAAAAAATATAGTGGCTTGATCTGATGATGGTATTAGTTGTCACAGATGTTTATTAGAAAAAGGAACAGTAAGTTTTAGCAATCATTGGAGTGTAGCTAATATCATAAAATGTTCTCATTCATCGTGAGATTTTCGGAGCACTCCATTTTCAAATTCTGCGTCTTTCACTCTTACACACAAATTGCATTTCAAAAAGTTGTTGCTGCTTGCTCAAAACTGTACATATAAACCAAAGCACTTAGCCAGTTTGTGCTATTTTACTCAGCCAACCATGTTAATAGGATAGTTCCCTGAAAGTCGTCTGATGTCAAGCTGAAGTCTATGCTCCATAGCTTCAAATGATCTAAAGCCTGTGATACATCTACAGATTGAATACATGAATGACTTGTGAGCCGAACTTTCTATGTGTGATATTCATCAGCACTGTTTTATTTTACTTTTATTTTCACAATATTCTACTCTTTCTCTTGGTTAAATAATTAAACTGTACTATTTATTTTACAACTGTAGTATTTTTGTGTGTTTGGAACTAATTTGACACATGATATTTTAAAGTTTCTTGAAGGAATATAAGAAAATCCGCATGTTCTCACCACAGTAACATTTTAATATTAAGAACTAATTTAGTGAGTGACTTAAGAAACTAATGGAATATATATATGAATATAATATATATATATATATATATTCTTCAGCATTTTTCCTTAAAAACAGTGTATGCCATATTATGTATTTTGACAATACTTGCAATCAAGGTTATATACTTTTCATAATAATAAAACTTTTCTAGTTCTCACAGAAATGTACTATATTACATTTATCTAAGGAGGCAAGAAAATGGTAGCAATGTAAATGCTTACCAGAAATTGCATTTGAAAGATTACTTGCTGAAATATTGATTTTAATTCATTGAATATGATATGAAGAAATATATGTTCTCTACCGTAAAATAGCAAAATTTATATTATATTCCATATAATTATATTCCATATATGTACTATATGTCTTATGAATTCCATGTTAAGATGAATGAAATTAAGACTTTATTCTCATTTTACTTTATTTTTACAATTTTGTTTGCTTAGAGTAGTAAAAATGTTGTTACAAAGATTCTTATCAACAAAAGCAAAGTTAATGCTAAACATGCTAGATAACAATATAGTTTATATAACCAAACAATGAAGGAAGCATTGATATTTAATTAAATAAATATACACATAGATGGAATGGAACACAAAAGGACAAATTTAGCAAACCATGATGTAACTTACCATCTGTGCAACTTTCCAGTAGCTGAATATTTATATATGAAAGCTGCAGTTTTGCTTCATGTTGTACTTTATAAAATGAACTATGCATGGAGTTATTAGTTAAAACTAAAAACAAAGAATTAAATATTTATATGGTGATATAAGGCCACACATTTATCAACTTATAGTGGAATCTAAATTTTAATAGTATATGATGCAAAACGAAAATGTTTAAATTCTATCATAAGAGTTTAGTTTATAAATAAGAAAACTTTAATTAAAGCAAAATTCTCTACAATGAATGTTATTTTCTAAATATGTACATGAAATATAACTCCTAAACTATAAAGTTCTCAAAAAAGTCCAAAATACAAAAATTGTCAATCAGGGGCCAGGGAAATGGCTCAGTAGAATTAGCGCTTCCTTAGCAAGTGCAAGGGCCTGGGTTCAATCCCCAGTTCCTCCAAATAAATAAATAAAAAGAAGACAAAAACAAAAACAGAAAATGTTGATCAATGTTTTTGGTATGTCATAACATGGAAAGTATAATAAATGATGTATATATAAAACATATATAAAAATTAGACAAACTCATCAAAAAAGTGATATTGTAAACTACAAATAAGAACAAAAATTAGGCAATAATTATTACA